>QXVZ01020899.1:0-51107 GCA_008931825.1 Phallusia fumigata | reverse complement strand
TACTGGGACCTGGCACACTCGCAAAAGATTTTACAGGAGTAAAAGTTTATCAGCAATGTCGCTTCTCTTGAATAACGCTCTGAAGGAAAGACCATTACGTTTTCGCAGCAGGGTAGACTGAATCAGTGGATCTCAGCACTTTGCTACCCACTCTGCTCAGACAAAATTTTTATTTCCCACAATTTGCCAAAATCGAATATCTACTCTGCTGGTTCGGCCATGCTGAGTATGAAACATTGCTATTTTCAGCTAACAGGTGTAGCTAATCATCCATCTGATACCCGGTCATTACCCGCCCGCATATGGGCAATTACCACAAGGTTAAGAATCACTGGATTGATAGCTATCATTGAAAAGGGCCTGTAGTAAAACACGCTGCCAATCACGCTTTGCATTTTTAAACATGAAGTCCTGGAAACTACGAGATGCAACGGTCCGCTCCTCCATGAAAGTATTTCAGGTTTGTAGCACTTTGTGGTTGACGCTTATGTTGAACTCCATCCGATATCCTCGTTCAAACCTCGGTCAAAATAAACGGCAAATCGCGGACGCGTTGAATTGTCTTGGGTTTAGTTCTTCACCACTGGTTCTTGTCCATTTTGAAACATTCATGTTGAATATCCAATGGAACACATTTTTTTCACGTCTCATTACCCCATCCTTGTTACAGGCGTACTCGCTGGCTCACAAATTGTCGGCCTTTACCAAACTACCAACTTTAGTCAGCTCTGCTAACATTCTTCTGATTTGCTGAAATATTTTGACTCGAGTTTGCGCCATCAATGCCATCCGAATTCAGCGCCATCAATGTAAGACTAAGGACGTAATGTTGTTATGCACCACTAACCTCTAGATTCAGTTAGATAAGCTTAGCCGCACAAACTGTATTATGATTATTCTTCGACTGATCTATTTTTTCGCCTTATAAACACATAATCACAGGATGCAACTTCCCAAAACTTCTGGCGTTTTGCCAAAACTCAACTACACAGAACATGGGACGGAATTTATTGTGCAAATCACTAGAAATAAAATTGTTGTTTGCATTATTCCGGTAACAAAGTGCCTTCAATCTCTAAAGCAAATCTAGTGGAACAAGCTAGTAAACCTATGACGCTTTCTACATGCAAAAGTGTGTAAACGTTATGTACATCGTTTCTGGGAATTACACATTAGAAGGTGAAATGTGGTTAGGACGAAATGAGTGCTGTATTTCCAATTTATGAAACTGGGAACTTCTCGTTGCGGTCATGCGGTGCGTTAAAGTCAAGATCTGGACCGACACTCACAATTCCATGGGGATTGATGTTGCGGTGGCTCATCTGCAAAAAACAAACGGGTTTTAATGCGTAGAAAATGGAGCATTTAGAATGCGTTAATGGCTGAAAGGATTACTGCCTGTGTGTTGTTTTAATGTCCAGGGTGGGTACAGTGGTGAAAGTAAGCCGGAACGCCGTTCCGGTAAAAGAATTATTGTTGCCGGCGTTACGGTAAAAGTCTCAACGCAAAGGTGTCGCAAGTATCGACAAAACCATAAATCTATCATAAAATACCTTGATAATTTTAAAATTCCCTTGGTAATCTCTATAATATTTTGTCTTATTGTCGTTTTCATTGTCACATAGCCTCAGTTGTTGTTTTAACAAATACCAAACCGTTCCGGTAAGAAAACTATTCCACTTTTACCACTGGGTAGGTTACATCTATTTCACGGGTTTAAATACCAAATCTGCACAATACCAGTAAAGTCGTTTTTAAATAATACACTTACCTTTAAACCTATGGTAAATACTATGCCGCTTTTTACTAGTCGTTTTGCCTAAATGTGTCACAATAAATTCTGACTTGAGGTAGCTGCCTGACGTGTCAAGTTAAGATTTTACCAATCAAATTACCATGTAGTGCTTTCTGATGTGATTCATGTCGGTTGTTTCTCCAAAGGCAGGAATTTGGTAAAGTTCCCTCAGATAAGCCCAGATGTTTGGGTAATCTATGATGCGCTTCTTGTTGCACTGTGAAAGTATAACATAGGTAAGAAAAGTTGTGAAAGGTTTTAAACTAAAAGGTGTTTTAATGGATACTGCATGGTGGTATTATGACTAAACTTTTTTTAGGCAAACTTAAACCTTGAATTTGCAAAAATTAAACCTTGCACTAGGCAAACGTGTGTCTTACAGTTTCCAGTAATAAAGATTTAAAAGCAAATTGTATTTCAACCATTCAGTGCAAAGCATTTAATTCGCAAAACAACACATTATCCGCAATCATGACAAAATACGCCATTGTACCTTGAAATGACCGTGGTAGACTTGATCAAAGCGAATCAACGTAGTGAAGAAACGTATATCGGCTTCAGTGAGACGATTTCCAACCAGATATCGCTGTTTTGACAATATCTCTTCCGCCTGTTTCAATTTTAGCATGTAAATTCAAATGCAAGATTTTTGGCATCATAGGCTGCACCAACCAAAGACGCAATGCAATGGTGTGTGTACAAACCTTTTCTAGGTTTTGGAACAGATCTTGGACTGCCTTGTCGTACGCTTCTTGTGATGTAGCGAAGCCACAGCGGTAGACCCCGTTGTTAATATTTCTAAAATACAACAACTTTGAATCATTTGGAAGACCACAATTCATTGTATCATGTAGTAACAGTTCAAAGGTTTTGTGTCATATTAATACCCTGCCTTTTGCAGTCATATTTAACCAATTAGCCTGTCTAAGTGACATTTTGTAAGTGTTTTTTAAAACGGTGCGTTCAGGGCCACTGGGCCTGTTTGCTGTATTAAGGGCACTGTGTGTAAATGTCCCTTTCGTGAGACTTTCTTGTTAACGCGCCGCTTCCCTTAAAGTTAAACTAACGCGTAGTTTGGAAACCATTACGTTGTACAGTAAAATTCTACACAAAAATATTAATGCACAAAGTGCATGCATGGCTTTGGAATTGAGCAGCTTGGAAATTGTTACTTGTAATTAAGTACCGCCGATTTTTAACGTTTTATTTTTTCAAAACTTCGGCCACTAAACTAGGCAGTTCTGGTTGTATTTCAACAGCAGGCTACTTACGGGTAAACCCAGGCATTAACAGCGTCGATTTCTTCACGCAGTTCAGCCGGGTAAAAGTCGAGCGCCCTCTGCTGGTCGCTTGCGCACGATTCATTCATAGCGCAGTTGAACATTCTGATGATTTCACTCGATTCGTTGTTCACAATTTTCTTCGCCGTTTTGTCGAACAGGACTGGCACTGTAATTCGCCCGGTGTATTCTGCAGAACAATTGAAACAGGCTGTGATTGTGATTGGCAACATTTTTTTAGTTTTTAGTTAGTTGCATAACTGCGCTTTGACATACAAAGGAACAACGAAAAACAAATGAGAATCAAGGGTTTTTTTACCGGGGGATTCCCCACTAGGGAAGAATGCTGTACAAAATCAATAAATGTTTAATAAATTGTTTATATTGATAGAATAAATAATAAATATTATTCAAAAGCTAATAAGTATGCTAAAAAATTCATCTCCTTAAAGTACTGATTTAAGTCTCTTTTGCAGTAAATATCGTTGGCAAAACGCAAACCATTATAAACAGTTCTGCAAGCCTCATGATTTTAGTAATAGTTCTTGTTTGGCCTTGTCTTACAAGAAGGAAAGGAACGTTTTGTTAATTTCCATAAGATTGCATACTTTACATCATGAAAAATTAATCGCGCGCCAGCTGTACGCTCGCACCACCACTGGTAAGGCTTGTTGTATATCGTTGAACTAAATACTACGTCTCAACCAGTGGTTTTCGAACTGTGCATCGTTTGAATTTTTCAAGTGCGTAGCACAATAATTCTATTTCATAGCTTTTTGTTTTTATGTCAATAAATACAAGCTTGATAACAAGCGTCCTAATTCCTATCNCGTAGAGATGATATCGACCACTTTCTGGTGGAAACTCCCCTCCTTCTACAAACATAACGTAAGCATCGATTAGTTTCTGTTCAAATGTACACCAAACCTATGTTTGCCATCAAAATATACTTACTTTCAATGTGGTTTCTGAATGAAGCATCATTGCGCACAAATTCCCCTTTCTTGGAAATGAGGCTGCTGACATCAAGGTGCTTTTTCTCTGACATTCTTACCGTTGCCGATACACTCAGTTTTGTCAATAGCTTGGTGCAGATACTATTACTAACAGAAACGAACAGCAAGTTGTGACAGCTAGCATTTGAAACCTTGCGAAACATCAACATTTTAGTATCATTTACTAGTAAAACGCTGGTCTATCTAGCCTACTTCGATGCCTGTTACAGTTACAGCACCGCAAAGGAACCTATCGCCATTAAACCAGCTATTGTACAAACTCAGCAACGGACAAACGGCTTTGTCATAAACAAAACTGCTTTGTCATTCTATCTATTCGAAGTTGAAAGGTGAAGTTTCGGCATTTCTAAGTTTTCCGCTTTTAGCGGTAATATTAAATGCAACGTATTGTTTCATTTAGCTTCCTTGGCTGCTGTAACGTGTTGTTGACAACTCAAGTTGACTTCAAACATGAATTGCATTAGATTGCACATATTACATCATAACATCTTAACTAACTCACAGACATTCAGATAACAGTGCAGGTGTTACAAACTAGAGCTATGTTCACTGCAGCTGAGTGCTGATGCGCAAAGGTACTGCTTTTATTCTATGCTGCAAGCGGCCCAAACAACCAGGAAGATGCCTGTGCCTTTCCCGCGCACAAAAACCTTTCCCTTTTTCTTGTCTCGTCTGCCATGGTTCGGCTGCTTTCAATTCCTATCAGTTACTGTTGCTGGTCAAGGATGGCAGTGCGGTACGTTGCGGTACATGGGCGCCGGCAGAAAATTTTCCAAGAGGGGGCAAATTTTATTACCTTAGTACTTTTTCATTCATAAGATTTTTGTAGCACGTTTATAAATTTTAATGTACATTTTTCGGGATTGCAGGAGGGGTAAGTGCCGCCCATGGCACGGTACGCAGCAAAATCACCAAATGTTAAGGTACACCCTTCCCAACGAGGTACCCACAACTCAATACGAACCGTACCTCACTGCTATCTTTTGACCAAAATATTTGACTAGTAATTTTTTGCCTGGAATACGTCAAATAACTTATTTGTTTCGTTCGATTTCCTTGTGCATAAAAAGTAGCTCCTAATAAACTTCTTTAGCAGCAAAATGTCCTCCTTTTGAAATTGTGATGAAAAAATGTGATGAAAATATGGTAGCCCTATTGGTACGGGCCGCAGCGAAATTTATGGAACGGTTTTCGCGCTTCGCAACGAGCTACGTGGTACGCACAACATGATACGTACTGTACTGTGTGGTACAACCAGAGCATTAAACGTGTTGGCTCTGCTAGCCATGAGCCAATCAAAGTCGTTTCCCTTCTTATAATTAGCATTCTGTGATATCATACCTTTCGCACATTTGTGATTAAGTGTTGAGTTATCAGATGCTATGGTCTTATTTGTTTGTCATGCTAATTAACTGTAGTGTACCGGTTATTTAAAATCATAAAAACACGCCAAACTGTAATTACGTTGTCGACAATAACCGAACGAACTGTAATTATTCCGATGTGGCAAACCACAAATAAATCAGTTTGGTAACTTTGTATATATTCTGCAAAAATTCGCTAAGAAACGAAACACATTTTTACAACAGACAATTGTACACCTAGGTAAAACTAGAAATCAACAAACATCGAACGTGGTTAAAATTTCGTGTAATATTGCATGCAAAAATGAGCCAATATTGAGTACGTCGTTACTGGTTTGAGGTACTGGTGGTGTATAGGAGTAAAACACAGATTGTGTACTAGTTTTCATGCAATCGGAAACTTTTCGTTGCGGTCATGCGGTGCGTTGAAATCCAGATCTGGTCCAACGCTTACTATCCCGTGAGGGTTGACATGAAGGTGGCTCATCTGAAAAACATGAATACTAGGATATTGTACTGTGCTCTGGGATAGCATTGTGTTTAGAAAAAACCCTAGTGTTACATTAACTTGCTCTTTAGCTTTGCAATGACGGCGTAGCTACAGCGCCTTTTATATTGTGCCTTCCATTTGTTTTCGCCTCATAACGTTCTACCGTTGCGCAGCTATCTTCGACTTCGTGGTTGTTTTAGTGCTAATATGTCGCTAAGATTTCTCTATAAAAGCGAAATAAACTCAGGCATAGATCACAATTTCTTGGGTGTGGAGTAAACTAAAGCCCACCATGTAGTGCTTCCTAATGTGGTTCATGTCGGTTGTTTCTCCGAAAGCAGGAATTTGGTAGAGTTCCCTCAGGTAAGCCCAGATGTTCGGGTAATCTATGATACGCTTCTTGTTGCACTGTGACAAACAGTAGAGAAAACTTGGTGAATTATATAGATCTACATTGAGAAATAGCTTAAAACTGAAATAATAATCCCAGTTTTGCTACTTCGTAAAAATTTGCAGTTGAATGTGGAAGTCTGATACGAATAGTTACTGCTAGTTTCAATGATGCAAAAAGGTTACCTTAAAATGACCATGGTAGACTTGATCAAAGCGAACCAACGTTGTGAAGAAACGTATATCGGCCTCAGTCAGACGATTTCCAACCAGATATCTTTGTTTTGATAACAACTCCTCCGCCTATTTAATAAATACAGGCTTTAACAGAGTGCTAAAGGAAAATAGTTTTGGTAGTATTGCACTATTTCTGTTCAGTTTCGTAGCCAGTCAAAAAGTTTTAGGAGAGCCGAAGATTTTTAAGTTAGGCCAATATATGCCAATAGCAGTCCAAGTTGTAATCAGGGTTGTCCTAATTTCTAGGATTTCTCCTTATTTTGAATACCAACGTTTTAGAAAATGTCCTTATTGAAGGGCGCAGGCTTTAGGTTGCACTAACGTATATTTATTTTCCAGTCATCCTTATTTTTAGTTCCAGATAGATGGTAACTTTCGTGGAAACATGAATAAGCAGTACCTATTTTTTCCAGTGAAAAGTCAAATTAGGAATTTGCAACTTGAACAATTTAGGGGGACGGCCCCACCGCCATTGTTTCTGTTCTGTGTTTCTGGCCAAGCCACGCACTATCACGCCAATACCTGGTGTTTTGTAACAAACCTTATCAAGATTTTCAAACAGATCATGAGCCGCTTTGTCATAGGCTTCTTGCGCGGTGGCGAACCCACAGCGATACACACCAAGGTTGATGTTGCTGTGACACAAAAACATTTTAAACTTGTACACGGTGACTGGCTACATCATAAATAGGCTTAGACTAGCCACGCACAAAACCATAACGGAGCTTACGGAAAAATCCAGTCGTTGACAGCGTCGATTTCATCACGCAGTTTAGCCGGGTAAAAATCTAACGCCCTTTGCTCGTCGCTGGCGCTGAACTCGTTGAGGGTACAGTTGAACATCCTGATAATCTCACTTGACTCATTGTTGACGATCTTCTTGGCCTTTTTATCAAGTAATATAGGAACCGAAACGCGACCAGTATATCCTACAGTGTTGAACAAGTATTATGGTTCGCATATGAAGTCTATAGATTACCATAACGCATTTAAGGTATGCTGGGGCCCAAATATCATTTAAAGGGCCTGATTTTTCAAATGCAAACTGCATCGGCTATCCTAAAGTTTAAGTCTTTTTGGGAAATAGTGAAAGTGGCCCTGCTGTGCTGCCTAACAGTCAGATTTGGTTACAAGTTTAATGTAAAGTTGACTACACTCTGTTGGCTGAATCTATTTATTTTTGGGGTTAAACAGGGAAGCTGTGGATTCCAAAGAATACAAAGGACGGATAAATACACTTAAGTTATGAGGAAACATTCGTTGATGCGGGACGAAAACCTACCTGGAACAACTTTTTCATAAATGTCGCGCAACCACTGTGCATCAAAAATTGGATCCTTCTCACAGCCTGGGGTCTGTAAAATAGAAATCATCAGTTGTATGTTTTTGATGTGAAGTACCACACTAGCGACTAACCTGTTCATTAAACCTCCAGCCTTTTTCCAACATCAAAAAGTCGACCACTGTAAAACTTATCACGCTTTCGAGCCCCTTGAGTCTACAGAAATACACAAAATGTTCAGGCAAGTGTGTGAGGTTTACCGCCGTGACTAAGCATATTAGCTGACGCGGAGGTGACAAAGCAAATTGGTGACGGACCAGGGTATTGAAATTGAAAACTTGACTTGCTGCGTCCAATATCATTTGTTGCTTTTCGTGGGCTCGGGCGCTTTTCTTGTCAGGGTATAAAAGTGGATTTGTTGCAATTTATCATTGCGCCTATGACATATTAAACTCAACCAATTTTTCGCCGACAAAATGTTGCGTCGGAGAACTGAAACGCATCGTTTGCAGCAAAGGTTCATTGCAAATTTAAAGTCTTTTCATACAACTAGACATCAAATGAGTCTGCTTCCATTTAAACGTCATTTCTAGTGCATCGTTTGGGTCAGGAAAACTTTTTCTTTATCTAGTAGCATCCTTCGCCATTTTTCATTGGTTACTGAGCATCCCCAAAAAAACCTGTTTTGCTGCACAATCTGTAGTTTAACGACCAGTTACAACCCCACAACACTGTTATTTCAAAATTTTCGATAGTTTTATCACAAATGATATGTACAATCGATTTGTGCTAATAAAGGCAATGTACCCCTAAAAATCAAAATGAACCCAGGAAGTACCAAAAGTCTTTAGATCAATATAAATCTTACAAATTATGTCTTACCGGCGGGTAATAAGCGTTCGGTGTGCCCAGGGACAAGCATACGAAACGTACAGATGATATCGACCACTTTCGGGTGGAAACTTCCCTCCTTCTACAAAAAAAAGTAATAGTTGTAATTTGCTCTTTATATGGACTTCTATGTATGCAACGGTTTCAATTCGTTACCTACTGCAGGGGTACATTGGCGTGCAACAATACATCGCGAATTATAACTCATTTGATTAGTAGGTAAAAAACTGGCTTGGTAACCAAGATTACTTACAAGAATGATTCGGGTTGGCAGTACTTAAACCAACAACCGCCATGGGTGGCAATGACTATTGTAAAAAGTGTTAAATAGTCGTTCTAATTCTTGCATGAAAATTTAGAAAAGCATAGATTATTGTCATTACCTTTAATTTCGTCTCTGAAGGTTGGGTCTGTGCGTACAAACTCTCCTTTTTCGGACATCGCCGGTTTTGACATTTTATTGGTTGCCGCAACACTCACTTGCCTCGAAAGTCTCGTGCAAAATTTACCGCCAACAGAGACAAACCTTGCTAGGGAGAGAACTGTTTTTCCTAGCATCGAAACCTTAGAAAACATGCAGTAGTTAATTCAAATGATATTGCCCGTCTGTGCTCGCAGTCGATATGACACCAAGAAAAACTTGCAACAAAATACTTTCACGTAAACAATAAACCGGCTTATCGTGGTGTGCAGTGAAGTAGAACAACTGTGCAAAAAAGGTTGCATGCCTCGTGTACTTTGGCCTACACCCGCTGAAATACGGTTTACGTCCGTATGTTTTGATACTAAACAGTAGATCAACCATAAACCAACATAACTGCTGAACGTTCACGTTTTAGTTTTGTACATCGATATACTCCGGTTTGTAATAATACCTCCACCCCCCAACACCATGAGTTTTACTCTTTTTGGTACTTGGTACAAAGCATTATACTAAACTCAGGCATATCGGGTTAAGACTCCTTCGCACATACAAGTCAAGTATTTTGCAACTGCGTTCAATAAGAAATCGTCACAGCATGTTATTAGGCTTTACACTGCTGCAAGGCTCAGACCGCGTCACTGTACCCTGTCTGACCAGACCGGTGCTCAACACGACGCACGCCCACGACCGCACACACGCTCAAACAGCAACAAAGGGAGAAGGTTTTTTCTCTCGTCTCGCTATCTGGTTTGCCTTTCTCTTCTGCTGTCTATGAAACGCCACGCGATCAGCATCCTTTAATGCATGTTTTTATTTGTGTTTTTTTTACCAGTGCTTTAAATGAGTAAACCGTCGGTTTTCTTGCTGTTGTAGAGCTTTTGGCAGGCACATATTGTTTTTTTAAACCGAATGATACAAAATGTTGGGTTAGGGCAGAGCTTCCCAAATTGGGAGTCGCGACCCAAACAGGGGGCGCGCGACGAGTTTTAAGGGATCGCGAGTACACTATTCATGCAATGTTTGTTGTTTGCCTCCGTGTGCTACAGTATCAATAAAATATTTAAAATGTATTATTGACCATTTTTCACTGACAAACGCGAAGGGTCGTGGAAAATTTAATCGAATAAAAAGGGGTTGCAAAAAAACTTTGGAAAGCCCAAGGTTAGAGCGAATTGCCTATGAAAACATCAATAACTAAGCCAGGAGTTGAATCAAGTGGATGTAAGTAGGGGCTGTTGTAGTGACATCAATAAATCGTTCATTTAATTATCATGCAAGTAAACTAACTTTCCCTCTGTCAAATTTAGCAAACCATAAGATTTTAATTTTTGTGTGGAAATTTGCACGCACGATACAAACATCAAATTATGTAGCGAACAACGAAAATACGCAAACAGCCAAGCTGCAGTGTATAGATGTTTAGCAAAGCTTCAGTACGACATCCACGTACATGCTGATAGTACATTGTTAAACTAACGTGGAACAATATTACTACACCAAAGGCCTGTAAGCATGGGCGTAGCCAAGGGGGAAGGAGGGGAGGGCGTTCAAATTGTTGTACATCATTTAGGTTAGAAAATATTGCCCCCCCCTCATAATTTTGCACTGGCCAGGATGTTGCCGGTAAGCATCATGGGAAATTAGGACATACGATTTAAGTAACCGGTCACTTATCACTGGCAAAACAACGCATGCAAAGTAAGCCAATGTTCAGTACATCGTCATGTGATGTAAAGGAGTAAGACACAGTTGTGTACTTGTTTTCATGCAATCGGAAACTTTTCGTTGCGGTCATGCGGTGCATTGAAATCCAGATCCGGTCCAACGCTTACTATTCCGTGAGGGTTGACATGAAGGTGGCTCATCTGAAAAACATATACAAGATAAAATTTAAGAACGCAAAACACCCTGGGTTAGTGGTTCCCAACCGGGGAAGAATTTCCACTTTACAGGGAATGTATCAAAACATTTAGGGAACCATTGGCATGGGCTTTTCAGTTTTTAGATTTTGTAACACGTAAATCAAATGTTTTGGGATTACATATTTTGTAACTTACCATGTAGTGCTTTCGGATCTGTTCGATGTCTGTAGTCCCACAAAAGGCGGGAATTTGGTAGAGTTCCCTCAGATAAGCCCAGATGTTCGGGTAATCTATGATGCGCTTCTTGTTGCACTGTGAAAAGTAAATGTCGTAACGACAGTATGCTTTGATTTCGGCCTACTTGGTTTTAAGACAACAACAAAAATGTCGCATGAAATAAATTTTAATCATAAGAATCTGTCATCACCGACAACAATCTAATGATGGTATGATTTAAACGTTTGATAAATAGAGCATGACCCTTTAACAAATACTTGTGCCGGCATATTTTTGACAAAAGCTTTGAACATATCTGTGTTTTGTGTTCTAAACAACCTCAGTATTCTCCCAAAGTTTTAGGAGAAAAGAAAAGAAAGTAAATCATTTCCCCAGCGTTAAGTTTTATATGGTCCTACACGCTTACTTTGAAATGCCCATGGTAGACTTGATCAAAGCGGATCAATGTTGTGTAAAAACGTATATCGGCTTCGGTGAGACGATTTCCAACCAGATATCGTTGTTTAAATAACAATTCCTCTGCCTGCAAATAACATAGATAAGAAAAACCTTATAATATTACCACAAGTCTCTATGCTATACAGTAAAGAAGAATGGTGATTAAATCACATGGAAAGCGTTATAATCACCCATCTTATTTTTGAAAGACATCTTCATTTTAACCCAGTGGTTCGCAAACGAAATGTTTCGCATTACCTTCCCCTGCAGTTTTTCGACGACTCGCAGGCCACTGAAATTTAACTCGAATTACTTTATAGAATTACAGTTCAGCTGTGCTTTGTGTGTATCACAATTGTGCTGTCTTGTCTGTGTTATCACACAACCGCTGTTTTACTAAATCGATGAAATTTGTTAAAAAGCATTTTGAAATTTGTCCTCGTATCGTTACAGGTTTTAGTTTCGTTTAAGATCTAAGTTTCGAATGGTTTGTTGTTGTAGAAGGTAAAACAGAGGTGAGTATGCAATCACGAACCTTATCCAGATGTATAAACAGATCTTGTACAGCCCTGTCGTATGGTTCCTGCGAAGTTGCGAATCCACAGTTGTACACTCCAACGTTGATGTAGCTGTCAAGAAGCAAAACCCGCAATGAGCTGTTGGTTGGCAGACTTTAGGATTGAAAATTATTTGTCTACAAAGTAGTAGCAAGTTTTCTATTCGTTTTGTTTTGGCAAAAAATAACTCTAACACGCAGATTTCAGTGCTGCGAGATGAAAACGTTGAGGTGGTTGATTTGCATACAACACCGAATTACGAATTATTTGGGAACGTGTTTGAACTTGAAAACATTTGCAATGTTTTCCTTGTTGGAAGTGATCTCTGTTTTTACGTATGTTGCAATGCTTACGGCCGAGGTTTTAAATGGATGCCCTGCTGGTGTCGTTTTAATATTTGCAGCGTCGCACAATAATTCTGTTTGGCAGGTGAACTGCTTTTGTTTCAATAAATCTACCTTTGATAGTAAAGTCCAATTAACTTTTCTAAAGGCGTCATTTTGAAAAACACTGACTTACAGGAATATCCATGCGTTCACGGCGTCGATTTCATCACGTAGATCAATAGGATAAAACTCCAGTGCCCTCTGCTGGTCGTTTGCACAGAACTTGTTAAAAGATGAACTTAACATCCTGATGATCTCACTGGACTCATTGTTGACGATTTTCTTTGATTTTTTGTCAAACAAAACCGGAACGGTAATACGACCATCGTAGTCTGAAACGTGTAATAACAACCTTAAAAAATTCTTCTACTAAAATTGCATCTCGTAGAACCGTGGTTCTCAAACTGTGCTTCGCAACGCCCTGTTACGTCGTTTGAATTTTTCAAGAGCGTTGGGCTTTTTCCAAAAATATATGTTTCTTTTATTTTAGTTGTAATAAATACGAGTTTGATGATAAGAGTCTTTATTAAATTCTTGTCGCTGGTGCGATGTCCAGCCAACTTCTCCAAAGGCGTCTCATCAAAAAAGTTTGAGAAAACGCTGCCGTAGTGTATGCTAGTTATTTGGTGACTATCCTGCAGTTATTTGCTGTTACAAATGGATTGGCTGAGGTAAGAGGAGGCTTGGGGTCCAAAGTAAATGCGTTCGTGAACAGACTAAACTACTTAAAATATTCCTCTCTTTGCAGTTTGACAGACACGAAAAATAGTGTAAGAAAAAAGCTCATACTTTAAGCATATATCCCGTATTGGATGCAGCAATTGGATACTTTTAAGTTACAGACTCCCAATAAAACAATTAGAAATCAAAGTAAGTGTTTCTTTTACCTGGTGCCACTTTCTTGTAAACATCTCTTAAGTATTCGGCGCCGAAATTTGGATCCTCGTCACCCGGCACCTATGTACATCTTTCTGCTGGTTAACATGAATCATCAGGCTCGCAAACCTTCATTTACCTCTTTGTTAAATCTCCAACCTTTTTCGAATTTCAAAAAATGCATCACAGTAACCGAAATTACTTCTTCAAGTCCCTTAAGTCTGCAAAAAACGCAAGTTGGGGTTATAAATGGAAATTGTGATATTGTATGTTTTGTTTTAAGGTTTTTAAAAACTTTAGGATCAATAGCGTCGTGACTTTGGCCATAAGGTAATTTACGGATTTGTGATTTGAAATATGTGTAAAACTTTGCCTAAGCATGTGATAATTGCATTTAAGCAAATCCTGTGTATGAATTTGAATTATAGTATATGTGGTTGAAGAATTGTCAAATCAGCGAATAAAATCCAGAACAAATAAATAAATAAATGAATGAATAAACTACAAGAAAATCTATCATGACATAAAGTGTTGTAAACAGGAAATGTTATGTTGTAAACCTGCGCATAACGAGTGTCCGATGAGCGAACGGACAGGCAAACGAAACGTAAAGATGATATCGGCCCGTTTCTGGAGGAAATTCCCCATTTTCTGCAAACCAAGATGCATATATCAGACTGATGTTAAAAAAAACCTTTAAAAGTTACCTTACCTTGAATCTGATCCCTGAATACTGCATCATCGACCTTGAGAGTCTTTGTCGACATCTTCACAGTTGACAGCAATGCGAAATGTCTTACCAATCGCGGTAAACGTTTCAATCCAATAACGGCAAACCCAGAAACTTGACAAAACACAGAACCTAGCATGGAAATCATAAAAAACCTTTTAAATAAAAATTAAATTAAAATTTGTGGCCATTTTTTGCCGACAAAAGTGCATTTTCATTTATATCTGTGCAAGCTACAGCTATCCTACCTATGGTGAAGATCACTAAATATTTTATTAGACAATAAGAGTTTTGTGATTTGATGCGTGACCAGAATTTGCATAATTGGCTACCCTGCGTTCTGCGAGGAAATAGAGCGGAACGATCGCCACAATTAGAAAAAATGGCCAGAGACATGGCAATGTGACCGACAACCTGCATTTGTATTTCAAGTTATGATGAATTGTTTGTGCAGCAAATACCGTTTAATGTCTAAACCTTGTCACAGTGAAAGATGCAATCAGCTACAATGTAGGTATGTCAGGTCGTTTCTTTTACCAGAAATACGGTTTTATCTATCTAGCAGTCTAAACAGCTGCAGTTTTAGCACCGCTGTACATGTACTCCAGATTGGAAAGAATGACCTGCAATATTTTGGTTTTGAGCCTATAATCCGCGCACTTTCGGTGATTTCAGTACAAATCCGCGCACAATTTTACAATCCGCGCACAATCTTCACCAACTGCTTTATATTGTAAATAGATGATTTATTTACGAAAAAATCTTACACCTTCAACAACTACTAATACGACTTTAACGGCTACGCAATGTCATTTCGATTAAATCGAAAACACAAAAAAACGTAAAATTGTTACGCATGACTGCACGTTGTTTAATGTTTCCAAAAACATTTTATAAATCAAAAGGTCCTTTGACGCAGTGTTCCCTTCCCAACTTTTGGTACGCGAGTACCTTTCGCGCATTAAATTGAACTGCATTTGGTTGCAAGAATATTTTCCAATTCAAAAAATAAAGAAATCATAATGATTTGAAGGCTTACCTGGCGCAAAACGCAGGTTAGGGGGTGCCGCCGAATATTGACGTGAGTGAAAATGGTTGCGGAGCACTGTTCTATTACTTACAATTTCGTGTGTATTGAAGCGTGACTAACNAACATTGAGTTGCATCGAATAAGTGCATTACCACTGCCAGTTTATTCTGTTTTCTGCAGTAGCTTTCAGGACAAAGCGTTAGTAATCGACGCTGTTCCTAAAGTTGTCCGCGCGAATCCGCGCAAAAAAAAATTTTTTAGGTTGCAAATCCGCGCAAAAAAAAATTTTTTAAAATAAATCCTCCGCGCAAAAATTAAACTTTCCAATCTGGCACAGCGATCACCACAAACTTGATCAGAAATNAAATTAAATCCTCCGCACAAAAATTAAACTTTCCAATCTGGCATGTACTTAGTTTTCCTGTAGAAACCATGTAGAAACGCAGTCGAAACAATTGTTAACGAACAGTACAGGCTATGTGATTGATATCTAACCTGGATATTAACTCTAAAACGCGCCAAAATGCTACAACTAACTGACAACTGTATCTATTTTGTTTTGCAGACAAGACAACTATGCTGACACACACGCGTTGGATGACCCCACCCGAACGAGCCCGATACAGACTGCCTTTTTCTCTCGTTATTCATCACGCCTGTTCACATTTTCAAAGCGGATTTCCTAACGATTTTTAAAGTAGTCACCATGCTAAGAACTTCTCAGGAATATATCTCTTGACGGTAAAAAAAAAACTTTTAGATTTAAATTACAACGTTTGAGTTTGATTTTTTTGTGATCACTGTGGAATTTGATACGATTATGGCCTGGCTAGACGCTTTTTTTCTCGGCGAGCAAAGCAACTACAGAAGTTTTCGAACATAACCAGTCTTCCTACAAGCTGCCTACAGCTTCTCTCCAGCTAAATAAGATTACGAAATGTTTTCCGTACTTCCGTACTAAAACGGTGCTGGTGCAACGACCAGTTAGTCAGTAGAAATCGCTTTGAGTTTCCAACAACAACCATTCACACACAGCTGTGTGTCACTTTTTGTCTTTTCGCTGTCGCTGTTGTTTTTAAAGGAAAAAATGGGGAACAAAACGACGTGCATGTATCCCAAGCATAGTACTTGTGGATGCGGAAAGCACTCCAATAGCTGTTCATTGATAACAACAAGTGTCTAATGTTGCCTTTCGACTTATGCTGATGACTGTCGAAAACTGATTATTCGTCAATAGTGACTTTGACAGGCTGGCAGTTAATATTAAAGAGAAGGATATTAGTTTCGTATTTTAATGTTGTTGAAAGGTGTTTCTACTTTAGGAAAAGGCAAGCTTACAGTTTCGATCTAATTCAGTTGTAACTGTCGTTACAAGCCCTTTTTAGCTGTTTGTTGGTACGAAACGTACATAAAAAGGCAAGGAATACGGACTTTAAAAAGTGGAAAACGAAGTTAATGTGTAAACATTTGCTGCAGTTTCTGGTTTAAAAACTAACAGAAAACCTAAAACGACGTCAAAATTTATGTAAATCGAAATCGTACGTTTCGTAGCTTTCGGGCGGGCATCTAACGTAAAAAATCATCCGTGGTTAAATGCAGAAGGAATGTTCGAAAATGTGCTTCAAATATATCCAAGCCCCAATGGCAGTGTTCCAGTTCAATCTTTGACATGTTCGAGCAGGCGTCCGATCATGGTGGTTAAAATGCAAAATTCCTCACTTGTCGTCATGTAAACGTTTATACTGTAAGTAGTAGACGATGGTTTACACTAAACGAAATCTTGGTTCTAACAAAATAGTTCTTGTAACCACAGTGCTCACATTAATTGTGACCAAACGGGCTGACCAGAATGCGCCGAACGTATCGTCAGAGAATACTGGGTCTGTTCCACAGTACACAGGATGTATCAAATTCTAATCGAAGAGCACTAAGCCCTGAAACATACAAACAGCGAACTTTCCAAAAGCGTTGCCAATTTCTGTGAACGGAACCACGGCACTATTGACAAAGAAACAATGCGCAAAGCAGTCGTTCCTCGAGGGTCGTATCAATAGAGTGTCCGTTGCGGGGACATGACACATTGCACGGTGATGGGCGACTCGATCAGCCGGGTTTCCAATAAGGAGATCATAATCAAACTTTCCTGCGCATGAGGCACAGCGTTGGTGGTAGCATGTTAACATATGTTGTGCGACTATTGAAAAACAAGGAGAAAGCTATATCTAGTGAAAGCTGAAAGAGTCCGTTTAAAATTGAGCTAAATGATCATAATTAGTGGCAAGTCCAATTTTCAAAAATAAGGACTTTGGATTTTTTGGCTAAAAGCTTTTTTATGTTTTTACCATGTTATGACCAGGCACTTTATCTGTGCAATTTTTTACATAGTTGTATACAGGCTATGCGAAAAGGCAAAAGATTTGTGCTTTTACAAGAAAACAAGGAACTGCCAATAAAATTCAACAAAAGTGTATGCCCGTAGCGAGCCAGGTCAACTGCAGAGTCAAAAAGAGACAAATAAACCAATGTTATGTTATGTCTTGATAAACAAAGAAGGCTTTGAAAAAATTGCCTTAACGTTCCATGCTCGCTTGTAGGTTGTTAGAGTATTATACTGTTATGCTGACGTTTTGTGCAGGCTCATGCTAAGGAACTTAGTCTATTCAACGCATAGAAATTAGCATGGCCCGCGCGAGAACTATTGTGGCACTTTCCTGCTTTTCAACGCTATTTGGAACATTGTTGTTGGCAAACGGGACGGCAGCCGGTTAGTATACGGACGTAGCTTGATGACAGCGAGTTTTAAGGGATCGCGAGTACGCTATGTATGAAATGTTTGTTTGTTGTTTGTTCTGTAAATATATGAAACGTATTTTTGAAAGGGTCGCGGAAAATTTAATGAAATAAAAAGGGGTCGCATATTGAATGTTTAGGAACACAAGATACGACTTGAAGAGTAGCTGAATTAAAAACAAAACTCGCAGAGCACCACATGATGGTGTGTTGAAGAAATGTAGAGCGCAATGACATGTTTCAGTATTGTTTGTGTGACGAATATCGTTAAAATGGGATGAGCTGCTACGTAGAATAAAACGATTTGGCCTGCTTGCCGTTGTCGAGTTTTCCGGGATAAGCCTAATGTTGTGTCAGTGTGTTTACCTTGACATTTCTAAAATGTTTCAATAGCCTCAAGAAAAACATTCACGGATAATTGCAAGCCTGAACAATAACCGGATATTGTCCTAATTCGAATACGTTGTTTTTTTCAGGTTGGACCCACTGGGGCTCGTGGAGCCGTTGCAGCGCCTCTTGTGACCGAGGCCAGCAAATTCGCCACCGACGATGCCTCGGAAGTAATTTAACCATAGTAGGATGTCAGGGATCCTCGAAACAGCACAAGTCATGCCACGTCGCCTTATGTCCCTGTAAGTAGCACATCTATTTTTTAAATAGGATCTTCGTTAATGTTTCTAAAGTGGACTTAAAACATAACCAAAGGCGTCCCAACATTTTGGAGGGGGCCAAATAGATTCAGGGGTTAGTTACCTTAGTCCACAGCTTCGAGTTTTTTCCTGAAGTCACCTACTTTAATGTGCAACTTAGAGAGTCTTCCGGACTAACCTTCCCCTTATTAACTACAATGCACAATTTAGAGATGTTTTTTCGAGGGGTAACCTGCCCTAACGTACATTAAGATATTTTCAGGTCTCTTGGGCCCCGCCTGGCTATATTAACGAACATATCACCGATTAGTTGAGCCGTGGAGTGCTATTTTATTTGGGGTCTGTTAGCAATTCAAAACAAGGTCACCTGTTAACACTTACATTCAGCTTTGATTATGTCGTTATTTCGTCTACTTATCGTGATAAGTCTTTATTTTCGTTAAAGCTTAAAAACTACGTGGGCACAAAGAAATGAGCGTCGGCACAAACTGCAGGTGAAAATCTGCAACGAAAAACAAGGTTCATCCTACGCAATCTCTATAGAGTGTCTAGATAAAGTCGCTACCGGTTAATGAACAAAGGGTTGGGTTCAGCATGAACAGATTTGTCATATCTATGCAATCGGATTCCACGAAGTCGAGGGTTCAATAAAAAAACATAAACAACGCACCTTAGTTAAATCATGCTTACGTCCGGCAAAAACAACAACAAGTGTTTCATTTGCACAAAGGTAAACAAAAATAAAAAGACGGTGTTGCACTTTGCCGCTGTCATTGCCCCGATGAATAGACTACAAATTGCTAGTTAAGGCATATATTTCTTTTCTTTTCGAAAACATTCTCCATGACGCGAACATGGTGTTGATGGTACCAGCATATTACATCCTACATAGCCTGGTTAGCGTACAGTTTGAGCCCAATGATGCCATATTTTAAGACGTTACGTCCCCCAGGTGACCACCACAGTATGCCGCCATCATTATCACCAGGTGACCGTCCAAATGTTAAAACTCGCGGTGGTGTCGAAATTCACGAATTTACGATCGTTCGAGTCAAAATGCAAACGCCAGCGACTAAACTTTTAATTCTTTTCACATTGCATGACACAAAATTGTGAACAACCCCGCGTCTTGGGTAGTACTTGCAGGAACAAGGATCGGAGCCTGTACTGCTAGCGCAGCATCATTTTTACCATTGTACTTCTATATTCAGTATCAGATGCAAAATGCAAGACTTTAATTGTGATGCTATCAAAAACATAACTACAAGGGAGCAAGCGTATAGTGATTATATTGTACTGCAAACGTTTCAACAATCGCTGTTGCCATTACCAGTCGTATGTTTTTGAATAGGCTACTTTCATGTCTAGTGTTCTGAATTGCAATTGACTCAAAGTTGTTTCCTTAGCTTACCTGGGTTGGCCCCGAATCCATTTCTTCGGCAAGTTTCACGTGAACGACCCGACTGCCAACAATGTGCGATGCTTCTTCGACAACGACCGGTTCTGTCCGACCTGCGGCACTTACAGGGAAATCATGGCCGCCCCGTCGAAAAACATGGTAAAAACACACACGGATATAAACAAATAAGGTGGAAAAGAAAATAGTTTAGCCGAGCAATATAGTAGTAAACTTATAAACTTTTAAATTAAAAACATACAAGTCCGGATTTGTACGTAAAGCACTTTCCAAGTTTCGACAATTGCTGTTCATCGTCAGGAATGACTCGAAAAAGCGACGGTTGTCGAAACGTGGAAAATGTTTAACACACAAGTACGGGTTCGTATCTTTTTATTGGGACCGTTTAAACAATAAATTGTGTACCTAAGTTTACACGTACACCTGATGTAGAATCAGAGCAACTTCCTAAATGCGTTCGTTTATAAAACCAGAAACCCCAGGCTTACAAGGGGTGCAATGTACCAGAGCCTGCATTTTAACCGTCCATGTACAGCTAGGCACGAAATACAGCAATCTAACCTGTGGTAACGTTTGACCCTAGGGCGGTAACGGCCGAAGTTTTATTCCACTTCTAGCAAATGAAAACTTCAAGTCACCATTGCCCGTCTCGCAAGCCATGCAGACTTATAGTGACACACACGTAAACGTGATGGTAACGTCCAGCAGCACGACCGTGAGAACAAATGTCAAAACTTAAAAATCGTGCAAGAGGCGGTATACCAAGTAACAGTTAGCTTTCTAAGCATTTACATTTAGCAGGGCGTGGGCTAAAAAAATATATCCTGCGGTGGGATTTGAACCCACGCCAGGAGTTTATCCGTGGTAGATTAGATAGCCCACACTTTGCTGAACGAAAATGCATGCAATTTTGCAGGCCTGGGGTATTGTGATTAAGGAGTGTGCCGTTATCGTTGGTCAGCATGAAAGCTGAGGGCAGATCGCAGTAATGAATATACACGTGCACATACTGTAAATCATGGTGGTTTTATCAAATATCTTACTACAGGGAAGTTTTTCACTCATCTTGACTGCTCGTGGATAATAGTTCGCTGTGGCAAATTTTGAATCTTAACGGGTATTGTGCGTTTTTGTCGGTCTAGCCGTGTGCAATTGCAAAAACCTCATCCAAATTCCCCCTTTTTCAACCTCGTGATTTTGTTAAGCGCAAATTGTTTGTGTTTTAAGGTCTACAACTACACGAGTGTGTCGCACATGCCAGTATCAGCCAACCCGATGGGCAATGGACATTTCCATTTCATATCTACCGGCGTCACATCGACGTGCTGGGATCCAAAGAAGCAATGCACGCTGCGAAATGGCTTAAATGGAAGAACAGTTGAAGGTAGGAAACGATTTGAAATGAAATTTTACGGCTGACGCATGAACATTTCAGACTTTGTAGAAATAAGGACGTTGCAGAAAAAACTCTATTCACGTCAAACGTGCAGTATTATCAGGAAAGCAATGTCACTAACCAATTTTAACTTGTACTTTTTACAGTCAATATTCAAAAAATATCTTTACGTCCCTCGCACCTTGTTATATTTGACTTCCAAGCCGTTACTTTATGACGTCACTAATTGCGTCACGTTTTCATTTTTATCTCACTTGTGTATAAAACGCCCGATTTTAAGTCTCTCGTCATTGTACACAGATGATGACAACAGCGATTGTCCAAACGTTTGCACTTAAATGTATTTACAATATACAAGTTCTCTGGCAGTTATTTTTTTAATCAAAAAATATCCATCAATAAACTTTTACCCGATTTTTAAAAGTCGTGTCTATTAGGTGTTGTTTGGCCCCATAACATTTACAGTGCAAAACCATAGCACTTGGCATGAAACACATATTATGTAAATATATTATTATGTTCAGGCAAACACCATGCGCGGATGGTGGACCTGGATCCGGATTGGCAAAACGCCCCAGAAGTGATCGGGTATCATCTTGTGGTGGAAGGAGCTTTTAAAGCTAAAATGCTGAACACTGCCATCATTCACAACACAGAACGTTTGAAAGGGTATATAACCACTGTGTGTTAAAACATTTTGGCAGTGTGTTTAAGTTTGCATAAAAATTGACTAATATTTACCTTGCAATCGAGAGAAGACGGAGAATAAGTGACCCAGAGGCTAATGAATGGTTTTTAAAAGTAGGGGTGACAAATTTCTTAACCTTTTTATTGCCTGGGCCACTTAAAATTACATGCAAAATTAAAAAATCCCCGCCAGAAATTTAGTTTGTATGTGTTTATATCAGTATAACTACGAATAAAGCTCCTAATATTGACAAAGGTTTAAGACTTTAATATTTGTTACAACAAAATTATAAACATATACTTTGGAGTGATATGTTAGTCAAATATTTCTTTTTTTTAACAAAATTATCCCTAGTGGGGAATTCCCTCCCGGTTGAGAACCTTTAGCCTCTTTTTTTATACGTTTAATTTATTTTAATTTTGGATGCTTTGGATTAATATTAGACTTTGGTGACTTTGTAGGATTGGCGACTCAGCTATGTCTCCGAGTCTTAAAAGTAAACTAGTGGACGTAGAATGGCTGGACGAAAACTACAAGAAGAAGTTTAAAATGGCCACGAGCCTTTCCATCAACTTCGTCATCGACGCGTTGTAAGTGCTATTAAGTTGTACGTGCCTTTGTTTTATTTGCCGTGTTGGTCGGGCATGAAACCAAACTGAAACAATGCTCCCTCTATGCTTCGCACCTGTCCAATTGCGTACTGCTGTCACTTTTTCTGCGCACAAGAAAATTTACGCAGCGCATAAAATAAAATCCGAATCACTTGTATTATAAGTTAACTGATGGAAATGACTGCTGTAATTAGTTTCATTTCATTTGCTATGTAACTTGCTGTGGTCCCAGGTTTAAACAGATGTAATTCTGGTGTGTTGCCACAGCGTGCATATCTTATATTTGTTTGTTTCATTTTTCACCTCGGGGGACATGAATAAGTTATGCTCGTAATGAGTCCACCGTCGAGCTTCCTGCCTCACTGCAGTTCCGTTAGATCTTTTCATTTGATTTTTTCGAACCTATCGCGTTTCGCTGGGTTGGAGCAATGTCGCTTAAGAAAACATAGGAAGCGACACAAAGAACTTATGTGTTCGCCCAAACACATGAAAAATGAGAGAATACAATGGGCGTCTATAAATGCTCTTCACAGAATTTGTTATTCCGATAGTAGGCATATGTGTATTAGATCGCTGTGTAAGCTCGATTCTATTGAATAAGAGACTGGCGATTCCCTTACAGGCAAAACATACATATCTCTCTTTTAAAAGAACGATTAGTTCCTGGTTTTGTGTCTAAAGCACAACTTCACTGTTGTTAGAGAATAACCTATTTAAAATTAACATTATTTTACCCTTTACAGCAGATACAATGAGTTGAGCGGGCGACTGACGGGCACTATCGGCATGACGTCATCAGATGACCCAGTGAATACGTTTGCTGGTCGGGTGATGAGACCTTTTCACCCCGCGGGGGACAATGGGTGGGAAGTTCCCTTCTACGTCAGCTACGAACACAAGGTGTCGACGACTTGCGTGTTTTGTTTCTATCTGCGAAGGGTAAAATTGTATCGCTCGAATGGGTTGAGGCGTTCGACCCATATACAGTTATAAAAAACTCTGATTTCGGGATCGTCCCGGGTTTGAACCCCGTGAAAAAAGTGTAAAGTTGTAATAGGGCAATGGATGTATAGGTAGGAAAACTTGAATTAAAAAAAATAAAATTCTACAGTATCAAAACCAATGTCATATATACCAAACTTGGTGATGGTTTAGTCAAATTTCGTGAAGTGAAATTAAAGTATAATTCCAAAAATATCGGCCTCATAAAACAATACCGTTATTACAAAGTGTATTTGTTTTGCAACCAAACTAGACTTTCTGTTAAAAATAGTAACAGAACTAATGTATATTATTTATGAACTTTATAGTTTGAAGGTTTATGTAATTTAAAAATGTTAATCAAAACACCACAACGATCGGAATTTCCTGTTCATCACTAGAAACTTTAGAGCAGCGGACCCATCGTACTTTTTACCCAGTAAATTATACCCCATTTTTCATTCCAGAAAATCGTGCTGGATCTGAGTGTGATGGTGAAGAGCGACATTTACGGAGACTTCAGTAAATCTACGTTGAAACACGTTGATATAGCGGTGCTGAAATCTCCAACCGTTTGTCCCTCGATCAACAAAAAATGTTTCGAAAGAGCTCTCAAGTGCAAAGGCCACGACTTCTTTTTGGTGACACAAGGCGGAACGCTGGATTTCCTTACAAACCTAAAATGGTAAGTTAAATACTTTACTGCGCTTATTGGGAGGATTATCTAATTTTGCGACATCATAAAATATTAACTCTTGAAGTAAAAACAAATTAAGTAATATTGTAAGTATTTTTTGCACCTGCTATACTTTTTGTTCGAGTGTGACTTCCCTAAAAACTTAACCAGGTGTCGACAACCCCTGGCACCCGAGGGGATTAACCCTGGCACGACAAGTGATTTTACGAGTTCATATTTCAATACATTTTGTGAGCCGAGTTTGTCAACTTCTTTGTTTATATTGTTCATTGGGACATATTTTGCATTCGTGTAAAGCAGTGTTTCTCATTATTTTTTACAAAATGATTTTCAAGTCGTTAGAAACACGGCAGTGTAAATGCAGTGAACACTACTTTAAGTTCAAGGTGTAGTGTAAGGTCCCAACCTTTTTATGCATTCCCTCTTTTGCTTATTTTGGAACTTTTCAATATTTTTCAATTGAATGCTCACTTACTAGACGGAAGTGAAACAAAGAAATATGAAAAGGTTTCAAACCACTGGTCTATGGGAATCATTGGTGCAGTGTAGAGGACTATTTTAACCAAGCTCCGGTTGCCTTTTGCAACTAATTACTTGAGGTTTTATTTAAACATTTATTAAGCTTTCAAATCACGTTTTACCTTCAGGTACAGAAATTACGGTGGTGTCGCGGAAGTTTCCATCGACTGGGCGAGTCCGGAGATGGTGCGCTCTATCGCCAACTCGCGGCTGGCGGTTGTAAACAGATCGACGACCATCGAAGACCTCCCGTTCAAAAGCAAGAAGTTGGCGTACACCCTGTGCGGTCTACTCCCACGCTACTGCTGGTTTCTGAACGGAAACGCGAACGAGGGTTGCCACGTGGTGGCGCTAGAGGACGAGATGGGTATAAATTTTAAGGTGAGATGCTGTTTCGGTTGAGTATAGATGTCTGATATATTAAAGCCATGTAAACTGTTGAGTGGGAGAAACGTTGAGAAAAATACAATTTTTAAAGCGACTTTAACGAATTAGATTATGTTGCATGCAAATATATCTATTTCAAGTCGAATTTTGTTTGTTGCTTAGCTTTATTAAGATGTTCCAACCTAATTCAAAAGTTTTATACTACATTTAATGCGCTTTGTGTGTACACAAACAACAAAAGAGCGTGAACAACTACACCAGTGGTTCTCAACCTCCTTATGCAATAACTTTTTAAACAAAAATCCATTAGTAGGAAATCCCTCTATTTGAGAACCACAAAACTGTGCAAAATCAAAACAAGTAAAATTATTTTCAACCATCAACTTGTAAAGGTTTCAGGAAGTCATAACCAGTAAAAGATACGACATTACGCTGTTAATGATTGTTCAACTTGCAGCCGATGGGCAGGTTTACAAACCGACTTGCACGTGGACAGAAGTGGGAGATCCCCTCAATAGCATCGAGCTTCGGTCGTCCACTAAAGGGCGCCAAGTTACAACTGCGACTGCTGGAAAAATCGCAACGGGTCACGACTTGTCATCCTGACGTAAGTTTGGCCCAAACTGTCGGGTTCATGCAAGTATTTTTTAGGTAATATAAAGTTATTTTCTTGTGATGTTGGCCGTTTGCATCACACGAAAGTTGGTAAAGTGTTTCTACAAGAAAGCAGGTCATTTAAGACCCCTGCCCCCTTTAAAAATAAAGTAAGGTCAAATTATAAATTATTGAACCATCAACTTGTCCATTTGATTTTTTTAACCAATGCCCAGTTAATGATCAGAAAGAAGATTATGTTAAAATAAACCAGTATGCAAACTATGTGAACACTTTATTTAAATAGTCCTTTGGCCATGTTCCCTCTGTAGCTCTTGACCCCGGCACAATGCACCTGCTGAACCTTCCATTTCATGATAGAACCTGCTTTAAAGATATTGCAACCAAACAAATCGCTTTTGTTGTTAAAGCTTCTGTCTGTCGAAAACGCCCTTTTATGAGCTACAAATGGTGACCTTTTTAACGCAACTAACTAAACGAACCTGATGTATATGGCCAAGCGATTGGCCTAACGGTCTGAGACGCTTGACCCATACACAAACATAAAAACCCGATCGGGATTCTACCCGAGTCGCGGGTTCAAACCCCGTGAAAAAAACCTGTTATATTTCTGCTTACTTTGTCAGAACCCATGCTCTCCTTACTTGTCGTGGCCGAAAGAACCGATTAAGCTGACAGGTCCGGTGGTGACAGACATGCATGGTATGGCCAACCTTTCTGTGGAAGTCACCAGGAATATTGGACACCCCAGGAAATGCGGAATGGATGGCCAGGTCGGTGTTTGGGTTTTTAAAACGCTTTTAATAATGCCTGTTACCAATCTTGATAGAAGATCAAAACACGTTTTTGCCTATGAGTTTATGCTATACAAGTAATGACAACGCATGTAGAACAAACGTTTCAAAAGCTGAAAAATAATCTGTCTGACTAGTTTAGTTTTGTCTCGACGGATTACCCCTCCATTTTACCTAAAAAAGATTCATCCCAAAACCCAAATCTTAAACTGGCGCATACTTTACCACTAGATTTATCCAATGGGAATCGTGGCCACTTTCACCAATCTATACGGACGGACACTGAAGATAGGAGACGGAGGAATGTTCATTGCATACAGCAATTTTAAAAAACTTCTCAGCGACTGCTCGCTACATAAAGCCTATGGAAGTTTTCAGATGGCACTGAAAGTCTTCAGGTTAGCTGAAACTTCTGGGAAAAACAGTCAACTAGACTTGACTGGTCGTTGATAGTAAAGTTTAACCGAGTAACTCTCTTTTTCCCAACCTAATTTTGGATTCCATTCATTACTCCCCTACTATACTATAAGAAGTGATGTGAGACAACGTTAAAATGTTCGGAACCACTGCTGGTCTACCTAAAAAAATACTACACACTTACCATAAGCAACTTAACTATTAAGCGGAAATTCTCCCCCTTATAACTCAATAAAAACTTCTCTGGGAAGGAATTCCTCTAAGTTTGGCAACCACTGGAGTAACCGCTCGGTCTTGTTTCAGCTCTCTGTCGCCGACAGTGATGAAAAAGACGTGCCCAAAGTGGGAGGAAGACATAAGGCCAATATTCCAGTTCTACTACAACATGTTCCCTGTGATGGCCAAACACGACATCATTAACTTGAGATCTATTGAAAGTGTCAGGTAAGTGAGATCCTGGATTTAGCCAAGATAAATGTCTTGTACTCTCCACCCATCTATTATAATGGTGCTGGTATTAGAATGTATATGCGTGACTAATAGGTCTGAGTTTTTGCATTTTTTGCTTACTTTGCATGAGATCAGATGGGGGTTTGGGGGCTAATTAGTCCGCGCACGGATATTTGAGAGTTCACAGTTCGAAGTGCGCCGTGTGTAAGAAACGACCTTTTATTTTTAATAATTTACTCATAACAATAAGGAAATTTTGATTTCAGGACAATTAGGACAATACATTGAGTAAAAGAAATTTTAATCCTGTTTTTTTAGACTTATACAGATTATGAGGCCTTTTAGAGGTTGTTTAGCTTGTTCATACTGGCAATGATTCATAATGCTAATGGCTACTCGTTGCTTCCATACCAATGTGTTCCGCATCTTTGCGTATCTGCTGCATTGTTGCTAATATATCTATTCTCGCAGGAGGAAAATCCATCTGGTTAATATGTCGATGTTCGAGTACGGTTGGGATCACCCCAACTTTATGCCAACAACTCGCGATTTGTCGCCGGACAAGACTGAGCTCGTGAGACGTTGGATCGAGTGTGAAGTGAACGGTCCTCCTAAGAGCGAGAAACCTAAAGTAAAGTAAGTAGCAATGTACATGGTGGCGTTGAAGATGGTTCGGCCAAAACTTGTTTTTCTACGATGTCGAAGTCCAATGGTAGTCGCACTTTTTAAACTAAAATCTGTGCCCGCTTTTTTTCAAGGTTTGGTAAATTTTTAATAGTTTATGCATGAATTACTTCTGAATATCTAAAGTGTGCATTTCGGGTATTTTTTAATACTCAATGTCACAACTTTTAAGAAACGCAATAGATTCCCACGAAATGCGATCTTAAAAACTTCTTACATCCCACAACGAAATTATACAAGACTGTGTTTTATTGTTTGTAGTAAATACGAAGCGGCAAGAGCTCAAGTTTGTGGCACATCGGAACATCTCCGGAAAACTGTGGCACGTTTACAAGAAAACTTTCAGACTGCTTTGCTGCTTGAGCTTTACACAATACCTCCCTACCTCACTGCACTCTTCTCACTGAAGAGGGATCGCTTTAAACACGCCTCGAAAGTACTTAAAAGGTATTTTTTGACTTTGATTTTTTTGGCGTTGTGTTGTAAACACTGCTTTCCCGTGAGAGAGTAACCTAAAAATGTCAAATGGATTAGGTTTTTTTTATAATTGTTTCACTTGCCTGTGTCTCATTTTTATCCTTTATATTTTAATGTATAAGTTGTTGCTGCCAGCAGGTATTGTATAAACCTATGATGGCTCTTCTGGCATTTTGCGTTTCGACATTTTTTGACGTCTTATTCAGGTCGTCTTTATCAGGGTAAATAAAGCGCGGCATACAACACACAAGGACGAAAAACGCAAAAACTAAAACAACTTTGAACGTAAAAATTGACGTCTTAACAAAAATACATTTCTCAGAAAGCTATTATGAGTTTGTATTCTTTTAATCTTTACCATCTTTTTTACTTTTTGAAATATTATTTTTTCTTTTTGTCCACTCGTTCCGCCTCTTACTGCTCCACCTTATTTGTTCTCTATCTCCCATTTCGCTCATATTTCACAAACGCAACAAACCTTATCTCCAAAATCACTAACCACATAACCAAGCACCAAATAGCGGAATTCCAAATTTTTGTGTTCAGCATCTCGACAGAGGAAATGCTTCACATGTCGCTAGCTGCCAATATCCTGAACGCGATCGGGGGAAAACCGAATCTCACCAACGCCGGATGGGTCCCATCTTATCCCACTCCTTTCCCATCACGTGACTTCTACGAGGTTCGTTCTGTGCTTTAGTTGAAATTTCTACAAATTTTCGTGTACGAGTCATTAATAATTTTCGTGTACGAGTCATTAATCCTTTCACCGCATTCTATTTGAATAAGATACTGACGTTGGCTCAATTTTTTGGGAAAATTTATATGTTAGTAAAAGCTTTGTATGAATGACTTGTGTACAAAAAGTTAAAGTTACTTTTAATCACACAAAACCAAGTCTTTGTCCGTCATATTCTTCTGCAGTGATTTCTCATGTTTCAAATTTACTAAAGTTAATGTCTGCGACTCCGGTTGTAATACTAAGGTCCGTTTACCGTTTTTTTGTCAGAAATTCTCTGCTTTTATTACAAATTTACTTCAATGATCCAGCCTCATTAAATCTTTTTTACATCCCAGATTCGACCTGATTTAATGTTGAAGTTAGAACCGTACTCCACTGCGTTAATAAAGGAGGTATTCACCGAAGTCGAGAAGCCAGCTCCTATAGAGATCATTAACACATTGAACTCTATCGCTCTCTTGTGGCATATTGTACCGTCGGATGATGGCGGCAGGTGGCGCAAGAACGCCAGTAAAACGAAGAAGAAATATTCAGGTTTGTGTGAAAAATGTCAACAAACTTTAAAAAAATGTCAAAAAAATCGACTTATATTTGTTCAATTTTTTAGACGTGTACTTTGAGGACAGAGAAGATGATGATGATGAAGTCACAGAGTCCGGGGGCCCGTCATGGTACGATATTGCGTCACGGGCCACCCAAACCAACAAGGTAGTCAAAAGTGGTCTGTAGGCACAACTAACAAATGGCTTACTGTTAACTTATTATATTTTTTCTCCGCATATTTTTTTGACTGTCTCAGTGGTTCTATAGCTCCTGCGGGTGCAACCCAAGTTAAATGCATCTAAAATAGGATCGTTAGTGCGCATTTACGTTGCTTGTCTTAATGTTTCCTTGCTTCATGCACCGTTTATGCCGCTTGGTACAAGTTTTCTTTGCTTGCCACCTTTACATTTCTAGGCACTTCTTATCAAGTTTGCCCTACACCCATTCTATGCCAGTAGTACTAGATTTTTTAACCTCATCCTGTAGGACATCGATAGTATAACTATAGGTGTAATGTGCGCCATCTAGGGGCGTAATAGATCCTGTTTATGTCGATGTACCGTTCTAACTTTACTATTACAACCTGATTTTCTCAGTTCCACCGCTGGAACGCGACCAACTTTTGGTCGAGAGCTTTTCGTTACGCCACCAACCTCCTGGAGCAACCCTACATAGCTGACGTGTACACGATAGGAGGCTACTACGCGCACGCCATGCTGGAACTGATCCAGGCCGAATCCTGCGTCAAACTGAACTCCACCAACGCCACGGTGTTCACGGGCGACCCCAAGCGGCAACTCACGCACCGCCAGTGGTACGTCACTAAGCGGCGCTCGAGCGCAATTCTCTTTCCCGTGCGCGGCCTCAAGTCGGCGCTGGAAGCCGGTTTCGAGGTGGTTTACGAGGGCGAAGGTGGAAGCCCCTGCAGTCCGTTCGTTACCACACCGACACAGACACGTGACCTGGTGATGACGTCACTCAGCGAGGAGTTTTTGGATCCGTATCGAACGGAGGTGGCGCCCCNGGGCCACCCAAACCAACAAGGTAGTCAAAAGTAGTCTGTAGGCACAACTAACAAAAGGCTTAGTGTTAACTTACTATATTTTTTCTCCGCATATTTATTTTCTTTGACTGTCTCAGTGGTTCTATAGCTCCTGCGGGTGCCTCTCAAGTTAAATGCGTCTAAAACATACAGGATCGTTAGTGTGCATTTACGTCGCTTGTCTGACTATTTCCTTGCTTCATACAACGTTCATGCCGCTTGGTACAAGTTTTCTCTGCTTGCCACGTTGCCAGGCACCAATTCCATGCCAGTAGTACTAGATTTTTTTAACCTTATCTTATAGGACATCGATAGTATAACTATAGGTGTAATGTGCGCCATCTAGCGGGCTTAATAGATCCTGTTCATATCGATGTATCGTTCTAACATTACTATTACAACTTGATTTTCTCAGTTCCACCGCTGGAACGCGACCAACTTTTGGTCGAGAGCTTTTCGTTACGCCACTAACCTCTTGGAGCAACCCTACATAGCCGACGTCTACACGATAGGAGGCTACTACGCGCACGCCATGCTGGAACTGATCCAGGCCGAATCCTGCGTCAAACTAAACTCCACCAACGCCACGGTGTTCACGGGCGACCCCAAGCGGCAGCTCACGCACCGCCAGTGGTACGTCACTAAGCGGCGCTCGAGCGCAATTCTCTTTCCCGTGCGCGGCCTCAAGTCGGCGCTGGAAGCCGGGTTCGAGGTGGTTTACGAGGGCGAAGGGGGAAGCCCCTGCAGTCCGTTCGTTACGACACCGACACAGACACGTGACCTGGTGCTGACGTCACTCAGCGAGGAGTTCCTGGATCCGTATCGAACGGAGGTGGCGCCCCACTTCGAGAAGTCTCACTACGTCAAGTTCCAGGAGCTCGTACACGGACGGGAGCTGGTCATGGTGCGGGGGAACCCCCCGGAGTGGTCTGACGTCGAGTGTCTGCCCGCGCACGAAACGTTGTGTGGATGCACGAAGGTCAATTCGACCACGTGCTGGCGCTTCTGCTTCGCTGGCAGATCGGTGTCGTTTCAGGAGGGCGTGTCGGCTGTGTGGCCCATCCGGCACCTCCCGTACGAGCAACCGGTCATCCTCAATCGTCCCCCGAGACGGATGAACGAGAGAACGGCGGTGCTGCGGAAAGCGTTTAACTTGCAATACACGGACATGCTCACATGTTTAGGTTAGTGCAAGTTTTTATGCTGGTAAAATAGATAGTTTGCCTTAATTGTGTGTAGATTAACATGGGCCAAACTGCAATCGAACCTCCCGATCACCGCCTTTGAAATGTTTGCCAGGTATAAACATAGAGGGCTGCCAAAACTGCATAGGACGTGTTCTGGAAGCGATAGCTGTGCTTAATTACCACATGTACTAATTTATAGTCATACTTTTTCGATACTTATTCAATCAGTGTGTACTGGACTGCGTGGTTACCACGTTTATAAAATAGACTTGCCCGGTAAAGTAGCCTATAATTAAAACCATTACTGCTAAAGAACTTGCGTGTGTATGGAATACATTGCAGTGCAAACGTTTCGGCAATCGTTGTGTTATCATCGGTGCGTAATGACAAGAAGTTTAGAACGGTGGGTTATGTACACAAGTGGGAAACACTTCCAATACAATGCATTTACTACATACTCTGTGGCAATGAAATTTTATCGCCTACATCGGTGGTTCCCAACCTTTTTTATTGCATTCTTACCTTTCCGTACTTTTCATTGCACCCCTACTAGACAAAATGATATAAAATAATTGCTGAAAGATTTGAAACCACTGGTTTACACAAAAAGAAATTATACACTTATCAACTTACTCAATTGGAAATTTCTCCCTTAACTGATCAAATTCTTCCCTAAAGAGGAATTTCCTTCCGGTTGGGAATCACTGGTCTACATTCTAATGCTTCAAACCATATTTTTAACAGAGGAAACTATGAACGGCAACATCGGTAAGATGCCTACCTGTATGGGTCGAATGTACGAACTGTTGGATGCGGGAAAAAAACTGGTCACCCAGCCGTTGTATCACAACGGTGACCCCTACATTGGACCCAACGCGTCTCCGGAGTGGAAGTTTTTGAGGGGACACTTTAAACTCGACGGCGACATGAGTTATGCGACCACCTACACTGGCCCGAAGTTCTGTTAACTACACATCAAACTGATTTGCCACATATGCAAGCTAATTCGTGCCTTCCTCTTGATAACATCTATGCTACACAATAGCACTGAGACATTATTGCTGGAGAAACTGTTTTTGGTCGTAATACTAAGGTTTAGTCCGAATGTACATCCACTGTTTTGCAATATTCCCCAAAAAATTAAACAAACTTACATTTATTCCCCAATTTCTACACAAGAAAAAGGGGTTCGTCGCTGTATCGAGAGAAAAAGCTATAAGTGAAGCAGGGCTTTAATAAATTAAAAAAAAGAAAATATATAACTGTTACGTGCCGTAAAACTTTTATTTTAACTAGATTTTTGTGTTGCAGCTTTTTATGACCATAATACATCCCGTCCGAATCTCTCGTTTTTGTTGCATTACATGGTATATACAACCCTCTTTATTTGCACTTTTTGCGGAATTTAAGCATTTTCAACCTGCAAATATTAAACTATCTAAATTTTATTGTATTTCTGTCTGTTTTTCCTTTAGATTCAACTGTTGTTTTCACCTGGCATATAGATTTAGCGCGTTTTACATTGTTATTATCGAAGAACGTGGAAGAGACGCACTTTACTGAAAAAATGTTTTATTTTTTTATTTCAGAAAATAGGAGCTAGTGAAAAATTTTTGAACAGCAGCACAGTAGGCCTGCGTCGAATTCTTTACAAAGGAACGAAAAAACAAAATCCACACAAACCACGTGACAATATTTGGATGCTACGCTCTACTACATACGCGCACGTGATAAGTTCATGTTGTGACTTGTGATTGTAAGTCGGCAAAAGAAAGGCTTTGTTTTAAATCTTTTCGAAAATGAAAACGCTTGTATGAAAGGCATAACACACAACAATAATCATGTATGACTTGTAAGTAAATGCATTTTGGAAGTAAACGTTTTTGTGTTCAAATACATTTATTGTAAATTTTAAAATTACCTTATAGTTTTTGTTTAAGATTTGAAATTGTCACAAAATTTGGAACAGAGTGTGTAACAAGTAGTAGTACAAAGTTAACAGTTAAACAATGTGCTATAATCTGGTCATGTGCTCCTGGTCTTTGTCACAAATGGTTACACAGCACACACAAATGTTTTGTTTGCTTTAGAAACTGCCTCTTACCAACAAAACAGTCCACATACTGCTNTTTTTACACACATTGTTCAAAAAGGCAAGAAACAATTTTGTCAAACTAAAAGATTTAAAGCTCATGGTGAAACAAAATACATTGACTTTTTTGAATGAATGCAGTTATACAATCTGGAAGGCATCTTTAGTGTGTTGTTTTTTGTGGTTGTTTGGTTATCTGCAGTACCATTGAAATTAAATATTAATACTGTTCAATCATTTGATCATGCCATTCATACCCTAAAGTACACATTTCATCAATCTTATAATGATTAACTTGCAATGATAATGCTCTTTTTTGGCCAATTAACATAGGTTATGATGAAAGTTTGTTGTTAGTAAGGAAACCTTTCTTAAATTACAAACAATATAATCAATACTGTATAAATGTAGTTTTGTGAAAGGTTATTAAGTTGGCAAGGTTAGTTGATGTAATTGTGTCATTAAAATGAGAGCATATNTTTTTTGTGGTTGTTTGGTTATCTGCAGTACCGTTGAAATTAAATATTAATACTGTTCAATCATTTGATCATGCCATTCCTACCCTAAAGTACACATTTCATCAATCTCATAATGATTAACTTGCAATGATAATGCTCTTTTTTTGGCCAATAACCATAGGTTATGATGAAAGTTTGTTGTTAGTAAGGAAACCTTTCTTAAATTACAAAAAATGTAATAGTTTAGTGAAAGGTTGTTTCATGTATAAATGTAGTTTAGTGAAGGGTTATTAAGTTGGCAAGATTAGTTGATGTAATTGCGTCATTAAAACGAGAGCATATAAACAGTACTGTAAAGCTTGCTGACATTTGTTGTGATAAATTTTGCTGCAGACAGGGTCAAAATGGACACTTCCAATACAGAAATTGAAATTGGATTGTTTCACATTTTAAATTTTTTGCACAAAACACCAAGTTTCTTTAACAAGGTCGGAAAGAAGTACCATCACAATAAAAATCAAGTAAATGTCTTTTCAGCAAAAAGAAGAAGATTTGTAGATGCATATTCTCCGTAAGTCTGATGTCATGTTGAATATAACTTACTAAAAGGTGGCAACAGTATTTGTTACTACTTTTCATCAGAGAGGTTACGGTTCGATCATTGAGAGAGTTTCAAACTATTAAATCAAGGCTTTTAAGTTTGCCAACATATATGATTGTTCAGTATGGAAACGGGGAAAGTAAACCAGGTAACCAAAATGTTAGGATATAATCTCTGCAATAAAATAAAGATTTTTTTAAATGTGTTGCAAGAATATATATGTTATCTTGTGTGAACCATATATCGATCTCAATCGTAGAAACATATGTGGTTTACATCAAGAAATAAAGATTTTTTAAAAGTGTTTCAAAAATACATAAGGTATTTTGTGTGAACCATATATCGTTCTCAATTGTAGAAACATATGTGGTCTACATCAATCCTTCCGCTCCCAAAATCAAGCAGCAATTAACAGAATACCTTCATCAAGTTGAAATGATTTTGCAGGAAGATGAAACTACAAGATTTGCACTTGATGTAATGTGAAAAAATGTTTTAGAGTTGAGTTGAGTCTATTTCACTGGGTGATAGAAACCATAGCGATGGCACTAAAACAACCACCAAGCCAAAAATGGCTGCTCAACATAGAAAGAGATATTACATTCAATAAATGTGTTAGCGGAGACTGGTGTTTTATTACTGCAGCCAAATCAAATAGCATAAACACCAGTAGTTTATTTTCAAGTTTTCTTTTCTCTTTGGACCAAAAAACAACAATAAGTTAAACAACTTTTTATCTGGTTGTTTACACCCATCTGTGGAATATTTTGAAAAAACTTAAAAATAAATGTGTTTAGGTCCCAAACACGCCAGTATTTATGTATGTTGCCAAATATTTTAAACCTGTATATCTAGTCACTATGTATGTGTTTTACAAACACAAGATTCCTGCATTCTTAGATTGACTTTTCTGTCATTTTGCAACACTCTTTTCATTCTGGTTGCTGTGGTTCCCGTGTTCTAGATGGCTGCATATGTATAACTAACTTCACCAGCAGGAATAAGCATTGTGCAAATCCTGCACTATGGTTTCTCTGTTTTCCTGTGTGCCTTGTCATTGGCCCACTCCATTGTGTGAGTTTTTGCAATTGTCAAGTCATTTGTGATTTCTTTGAAATGAAAAAATCCAGATAAAACTTTTGTTTGAAAATCATAAGGGCAACAAAGTATTTTTTAGGTGTACAGAAAGGCTGTATGCAAAGATTTCACTTGTATAGTTGATGCAAAAATTCAGCTCCTAGCCATGACTAGAAACAATCATGAAAGGTGTGTTTGTTCTCAGCATTTATAACAGTATCTCACTGCTAATTTTTTATCATAATTGTTTTTAGACCCCGAACCATACAGACAGAACAGCAGCCAAGTTTTCCAATTTCTGTTACACTTGAAGGTAAGTAGCAACTGTACAAGATACTTTTACCAGTTAAAGAAAGTATATTGAATAGATGCTTTCAAATTTTACAGAACCACCTTTGTATACTGCACCTCCACCGACGTACCATCAAGCAGTGATGAACTCTGGGTTCTCGAGCTGCTAAATTAAGGTCTTATATTTTACTGTTGGTGGTAATGTATGTTTCCAATTCGACACCTATAAAAATATTTAAAGCTTCAAATACTCAGTCATGATTACTTGATAATTCCCACAGTGATTAATAAACTAAATAAAGTTTACCTTTAACTGATTGTTTTTTGTTTCAATAAATTTTTAACCTTTTATAACATATGCTGTATGTGCAAAGGATTTTCTGTGTGTTACTTTTTCTGCAATTGAGTTTTACCTTTATAATTTAGTAATTATACCTTATTGATCCAAACTTTATTATTATATGTTTATTTGTCGATTATATCATATTTTGTGAGGTGTATTTTATCTGATTCTGCCATCTCATAACACTTATAACAGGTGTTGAATATGGTGGATTTAGTTCAACTGTTTTTGTGTTATATCCAAAAGAAGTTGTATATGTTTATATGTTGACTTATCACTGTAAATTGTCAAATCTTGTTAAATGTGTATGTTTGCAAATATATTGCTTTTCTTGCATCTTTCTTTTTCTTGCATCAATGGCTTTTAAGTTTGTTGTTAATGGAATTAATGTTGGGTATGTTTAATTTAAATAAGCAAGGTTTGCATAAGCACATTTCAAAATTGACAAAATAAACAGAGACATTAGAAGCGTTTGATGTATTTTTTAGAGTACAATTGTAAATGTATTGCGCTTGCGCTGGACCACCAACCGAGTGATGCTTTAAACTATCGGTTTCCGCTAGATGGAGCTGGATGCATTTCGGATTAACCACGTGACTTTGGCTCTAATCCTTTAAAGAACAAGAACCTTCACGTAAAATCAATAATCTAGCGCTGGGGTCGGCGTAAGGGCGGGTTTAAATTTTTGTTACTTTATTTGCAGACCTATGATATGGCAGATGTGCTTGGTCGTTTATCGAAGGATTGTAAAACGAAACTAAAAATATCTGTTAAAGATTTGCGTCCATTTGGGATTTCTCAAATTGTTATTTATGAAATAGTTTTGTTGATAGGAAGCCAATATTCAGTCCATGCATGAATCATTCAAAAATATTGCGCCAGTTCATCACAGTCAATGTGCCGCGACCGCTTTACTGGTATCGGCAGTATCTAGGCATTCTTCCTTTGGTGCTGTTACTAAGTTTCTGAAATGTACAGCGCATATATTAGACACCAGCGAATGATCGCTTTCGTTAGTCAGTTTAGAAAGAATTTCAACANAAGGTCGATTCGACCTCCCTCGACATTGCAAATAGGCGATTTGCTGGGTGCTTGCAATGTGTACTGAACTCCCAGGCGCGCCCGATAAGCGAGTGGGGAAACGTATTTTCCCGCGTAACTTTTAGAGAGAAACATGAGACGACCGCCAGCGCCTCGTGCTTCGGGCTGTTGTCAATTTTCCGAGAGCTCGTGCGCTTGAGGTTATGCCTGAGCGCAGTCGTCCAATGGCAACTTTAGGCTGTTTACGCCATTTGTTTTCATCGTACGTCACCGCCGAGCTGGTCTACGAAAAGTGTTTTCGTCTGGCACTTTCGCGCTGCACATGTAGTTGGCGCGCTGCTGGATTGTCTTTTCCGATTTCAATCCTAATCCTTTTTTTCAAATCGCTGCAAACTTCGGCTGCAATTTCTGCAATGACGCCATGGTAGTCAGATGCTTCTTTCGTTGTAATATTTTTATTGTTTGCACAAAAGAACGCAACACACCAGTGTTTGCAAAACACATTTGTTTGAAAACAAAATTTTTGGACAAAATTGCCTGCTTGACCTTGAAATGAGCAAGGTCAAAATATCAGGTTTACAAAATTATGAAGATTTTTTTAAGTTTGTTTTTATACCTGCAGAGAAACTATTAAACACAAGAAAAGTGTTCAAAGTTGCTTTTTGTGCTATTTGAAAACTTGTCAGAAACGCTGCGTACCATGAATCTTGAGGAAGTCAGCATCAACATGGACAAAGGAAGTGCAGATAGCCATCCATTGTTGGAAAAACATGGATCTCGTTCACAGGTATTTATGTTGAACAAATACTTTTAGCTTTGCAATTGCACTACCACCCTTTTAAGTTATTATTAAATGTGTGAAAGATATAACATGATGAATAAATTGTACGTTGCAAATTACTCTGCACATATCTGTGTTTTCGTGTTATACACCTATGTTTTCATGGAAATTGTAAAGAGGTTGATATACGAGTGGCAGTTACACAAATCAAACTGAACTGAAGCAGGCTGACTCCTGTTGCTTCACAACAATCTGCGTATAAATTGCTATCTTTAGTTTTTTTTACTGTCACTGTTCTGGATAGAGCTAAAGAATAGATGATTATACCTGATTCACTAAACTGTAAATAGTTGATGCTGTTTATAATATGTTGATCACTGATCAAAAAGGGCATACTCATTCATACCTTTAACCCCACAGTCAATAACTGGCAAGCATTATAACTTGCTTTGCTTCCTGTTGCTGCAATGCACTAAAGTTGATCATAAGGGAAGTGATCTATAAGTCGTGCAGTGACACACATGGGCATGTGCAATTGGGATGTGGTTGTTTTGTGTAACGAGCTTCAGTGTGTAACAAAGAATATAGCAAGACAGCCTCTATTGCTTAGGTTAACCTAATTAAAATATGTTTTTGCTCAACTTTAAAGCTGATGATTGGTAATGCAATTAGGCAGCTAAAAGCTTAGGAAAGTTTGCAATCAATAAATGCATGATTTACTAAATGATGCTGGAAACGTTTATTGTCCAAGAGTAGACATTTTCTACTTGTAGTGCTATATACTGTGTGGGATAAAAAGTTTAGATTTATTCTGTTGGCGTGAAAGAAGGTGTGTTAAACATGAGTTTCAACTACAAACAAATGCTTGGCAATGAGGCCAAGGGAGGTGAAGAGGTTGATAATAATATAGTGAAAGAGGCTGTACTGGAGATTGAGGTACTTGTGCTCAAAGTCAATCATTCTTAATTAACACCTAAAATGCATCAGTATCAGTCGTAATGAGTTCATTGTTGTGCCAGCAAAAGTTCTGTGTGTTTACCTATGTCACCAGTGGCTAACTCAGTGATTTTGACCCTTTCTCCTTGTTGTTTCCCCTTCCAAATCAACAACCAGTTCTACAGTACCTGGTTAAGAACTAATGAGCAACTTATCATGACATTATTCAGCATTTTTTGGGCTTTTAATGTATGATGTCTGCTTGCAGGAGAACTACATCAGCTGCACCTACAATGCGAACAACACTGTCCATTCAACCAAACTTCATGTCACTGTTCAGGGAGATAGAGCTAGATCCCACTCCATCGTTACATTCCATGATGTTGGATTGAACTGTAAGTATGAAAACCACCGGCCAATTTGCATGTCAGCGACTATGCATGTGAATATAATAATTATTTACATGTAAATGCAAACAATTTTTATCAGCCGTTTCAAACTTTGCTGCGCTGATGAATAGCGAGGCAATGGCACCAGTGATTCAGAAGTACTGCATTTATCACATTGATGCTCCGGGACAAGAAGAAAATGCATCCCCTTTGCCTGCTGGGTAACTACATTAAATTGTAACCAATATTACATTTCAAGAAAGACTGTTTAGTTTAAAGGGGAACAATGTCTTGAAACATATAGGGTTTTAATTTGTGTATTACTTTTTAGGTATGTTTATCCATCTATGGAAAATCTCTCGGACATGCTGCCTACAATTTTCTCCCATTTTGGGTAAGTGTTTTGCTGCAACAGTGACCTTTGAGGGTTTATAACATAGATTCTATTTCAAACATTTTATAAGCAGACATGCTTTGAAACTGTTTGTAATAAATATGTATATATTTGATGAATATTAGCATTTTTGCAAAATTATCTTACTGCTTACAACTGGTTTCTTTTGGTGCTTTTAATAATTGGCTTTGCTAAAATGAACCAAATGTCTATTTAGTTAATCTCTGATGGATTTAACTAAATAGACATTTGGTTTATTTTATTAAATTGCAGTGTAAGGCATTTATGAATAATTGATGTTTCCTTTGTAGACTTAAGAATGCCATCTGCTTTGGCTGTGGTGCAGGAGCAAATGTTTTCATCAGATTTGCTGTAAGTTATATTTTCCTTGAATGTTGATGTGTATTAATATGTGTTTTACGTGTTTAATGATCTAAAGTTCAAATAAACAATTTGTTTGTGACAACATAACTCACTTGAAACAAAATTCAAATTGTAATGTTTTGGTTCTACAAAGTGAAAACCCATTCTTCCTGAAAAAGCGGAAACATTTAACTAACAAATACTAAAAAGTCCTGTAAATTGTGGACCAAAAAGCAATTTGTATTTTGTGTAACTCACCATAACACAGTGGTGACCAATGTACATTTGTGTCAATTTAGATGAAGAACCCAAACATGGTTGAAGGTTTGGTTGTCACCAATCCATCCATTTCAACAGTTGGAAACCTTTCCTGGATTGGTGAAAAGGTATTTATGACCTGTAGTAACCTGAAGCATTACAACCAGATAACAAGTCATCCTGTTTAATGTAGTTTCTGAACAAAGCATCATCGACCTCAAACATGCCTCCCCACTCATACTCACGTGTTCAAATATTTACCTTTTTTGTTTGTGTCTTGGAGGTCTGTTGTCGATCCCATGGGTCGTTTCTGGGCTGGTATTGATACTTGGCGTACAGTGGGGGGCGTGGCATGCATGCCCGTTAATAAGTAATCATATCTCAACAGTGTGTATAGATTGTAATGTTTCTTTAGGTTGGTGTTTTGACAGGACCCTGAAGGAAAAACTGTCTTGTGTTGATTTTGTCTGTTAATATTTTCTCAAGCCCACAACATATTAGGCAACATGCTGTTTGTCACGTATCAGGATATGCCTGTGCCTGATGGCAAAAATTTTTTTCACCAACTTTATAATTGTTAAGATAATGCCTGCAGTGAGAAAAAACATGTAAATGATGAACTTAAAACTGTCAAAAACCTGTATGAAGTGCAGGGGTATCCAACACTTGGCACGCAGCATTTTTGAAAATGGGTTTCGAACTCTTGCAAAATCCGTCTACCAAAATTTGCAAAGAAGCAGTTTTGACCATTTGTAAATTACCATAATTTAATTAATATGTGGTGATAACACTTTAGATCTTTGTAGAAAAAATTTTTTTTACTAGATAGCTTTAAACTTAGGTTACCAAAAGTTGGCAGTAGAAATAAAGGGAAATATAGAATTGGCATATTGGCATGTTTTGGAAAGAGAAACGCTCTGATACAAACATTTTAGCAGTTGCTGTTGTCATCATTTTTGCACTATATTGGGTCCAACTGTAATTGTTAATATTTGCATTAAAATTTATTCACTGTAAACAAAGAATTACATTTGTTGCAAAAAATGTGTTTCCAACTCATATAAAGATTACGAACATGCAAACAGAATGTTTTTATCCATTTTGTTACACTATGCTTTGTGTTTTAGATCAGCAACATCACCACTCCTTTCACCAACCAAGTGATGAATTATCATTTTACCAAGGTAAATGGAAACAATTCTGGCCCATAAATTTCTTTAAATTTCTAAAACTTCTTTTAACTTATGGATACTGCGGAGTTCAGCTTTTTAACACCTTTTTTCTTTTATAGTCGGAGGTTGAGCTTGTCAACCATGAACTGCTGGATAATCACCGCAAACATTTCAAGCAGTTTATGAACGCTGATAATGTGGCATTGTTTATGAAGGAATATGACAGGTACTTAAAACAGAAAAATCACCTTATAGATGGGTTGGCTTGGCAAAAATTTGACTGTGAGATTTTGACTATTTTTTTAATTTTTATTTTGAAATTAGGCAACTCACAAAAAGTTAAGAACAGTAACAACAAAAAACAAAAAGTTTGTTGTAGGGATGTGATTTGTTGTAGATTAACTTCTAAATGGTTTGAAAAAATCTTTTTTAAAGGCGTGCTGAGGTGAGTCTGGTGAGATCACCCGATCCGCAACTCATCGACAAGACAACTCTGTCATGCCAGACAATCATTCTTGTTGGTGATCTTTCCCCATTCATCGACGATGCAGTCGAACTCAATTCACGACTCAACCCAAAGAAAACCACTTTCCTGAAGGTAAAGCCTCTTGTTTCTCATCCTGGTCAGACTCAATGGCACTCAAATTGCACAAAAAGCAAACAAATGTGAAGTACACTGCATACACTTGATATAGATACATTTCAGAAGCTGATTCTGTGCATTAAAAACAACAAATGTAAAAAGAACCTTATAGTGAAAAGGCGCCGAGTTTTGCAAAAATGCAAGGTGGCAGATGTACGTTACAACGCCAAGTATTGTGACGTCACACACGTGAACAACAGCAAGAGTCGCGCTATCCCAACACACGTGACAGTTACTATAACACTTCCTTGGCTGGTTATTTACTTCGCTTGTAAAAAATTTTGTACAAGCCATACTAAACTGGTACGCTGCGGCGATCAACATACACTAACATGCGGTTATGATACACGTGGGAACAAAACAAAGTTTAGTACGGTGCACAGGTATCTACGCGTATCAAGTCACATGGCCCTAAACACATTTGTAAAACGATAGTTCTCTTCTAAGACTATCCAAAAATAAATCCATCGTGGTTCGTCATATGCATGAAAACTTGTGTTCGAACGAATGTAGCCACAAGGTCTTTTGGTAGTTTAGTTCAGAATCTACATCTACATTGCTGTTCTTTCATATTGCGTGGTTGTAGCTTAACACACGTACATAAAAACACTATGAAAGCATTTCGCTATTTGAAGGCAAGCGTTACATCAAATATTACAGTTGCTTCTGATCATCTCTTATTACAGCACAACTGGATTGTAACGTAACAATGGCTAACAACGATTCAACGGTAAACAATCGCATGTATGACGACATAAACAACGTGAAACGCCAAGGCCATTCACTATTTGTATGCGTTCAGTTTTGACACCTTCTGAATAAACTTGCTACGTCCCTGTTCTGTGCAAATATTGGCAAACTTGTACAAGGTTGCTACAAATAGACAAAAAAATGCAAGGTGGCGGCCACCGTGCCTGAAAAACACAAGTTAGCTGCGCCACCCCGCCACCGCGTACTCGGCCCCTATGGGAAATATACATACACATAGTGTATGCTGCATTGCATTATGGGTTAAGCCACACTTCCAGTGTTTACTGTTTGTTTGCAAACGTTTTAAGGCACTTATTTTACCAGGTAATCTGGGAGTGTAATTTAGATTTTCAAAACCACCAGAGCAATCACAAATGCGACCCAGGCGTGAAATTAAACTGCTAATTTTAGATACCTTACATGTTAGTGGTTTTCAGTGCACTTAAATTAAAAAATGCTCCTCAGACACTTTGTATAATTTCACTTCTGTTAAAAGTGTCAACAAATACATTAATAAAATAGGGTTGATTTAATTCCAGTCATCTGTAATAATAGTATTGTTTTTTTGTTTTTAATCTTGAATATTTTTCTAAATACAAAATTCAGAAGGATATGAAGTAAAACAGGTATAATTGACTAAAAGTAAAAAACATATTCATTCCAACCTAAATATTAATAGTATAGATATTTTACAACATACCTACTTGTGTATAGATGGCTGATGCTGGTGGTATGATTCTGGAGGAACAGATCTTTAAAGTGGCCGAATCGATCACTTACTTCTTGCAAGGGCTTGGCCACAGTAAGTGCTAATGCATGAAGTAAACGGGCCTGTTGGCAACACACACACACACATATTGTATGCTGTACATTGCAAGGATATTGTACAAAGCATAACAGCACTTTTAAATGCCTACATCGATATGGCATGAACTGTACATAACGGTCATTAACAAGCCCCTGTTTAATTTGAATTGCCCAGCCACTAATGCATTAATGTAACTGCTGTTTGGGTCGTGGGTGCCACTTTTAAAATGAACACGTTTGTTTTGGTTAGTAAAATCTAGTTGTTAGACTTGGGCCAAGTGGTTTCCAACGTTTTCAGTGTCCTGGAACCATTTGACAATTTGGCTGAATCTATGGGCCTTTATTAAAAACCAGTTAATACTGTGAGGTACAAGTGGTATCTGCTAGGAGATGACACATAAAGTTTTACATTTAAAATTAGTTGTCTTGTGTAAGTTAGACCAACATGGTGGGTATTTTCATTTTCATGACATTGCTTTCATCGTACGCATGCAAAGCTCATGAACCCCCCAAAATCTTTCTGTAGACGTCTGGTATGGAAACACTGTATTAGGCATTTCACTGATAGGGTTGTGTCCTTCAAAAACTGATTTATACCAAGGTGTAAAAAATGTCTGGGTGGACATGTCGATGTGGAAAAAATCTAGTGCCTAGACATAAGACCTCACTTAACCAGACAATAAAGTAGGCCATTCTTTGTGATGTCCCTGTCTGCTATGTTCAGTCCTTTGATATTGAAAGAAAAAATTGGCCTGATTTCTGAACTCAGGAAACCACATTAGTTAACCTAGTTAACAAAACCACAAGACTGAAAACTGAAAGTGGGCCACCCCACGTCATTCAATTATTCATGACACAAAGCCTGTGTTGTTTTATAATCCCAGGGGAAAAACTACTGCACAAATGTTTTAAAGACTTGCATGCCTAACTTGACTAGCACAGATCCAGCTACCCCACAATTTAACAAGCCAGTAGGTGAATTGGCAATGTAAAGTAGCAATCTACAAAGGCCATCTTATGCTAAAGCTCCTTCACAATTTAAACTTTATGACATTTTTGACAAGTTAGATTTGGTTGGTTAAGTTTGACATGATATGCTTGAGACAAAGAAAAACAATTACAACCAGACTGTAAAAAACATTGGTTAGTTTTAGTAATAACCTTGTTATGGTCTTGTACTAGCAATTTTGCTCTTTGTTGCTTTCATGCCCCCGCATGAAACCGGTTTTGCAAAAAACAAAATAAGGGGAATTATAAGTACGATATCAGGTGTTCTTGAAGATAGCATTGTTTAATAAACCATGAAATTAGGGTGACCTAACCTAAACTGGTCACTACGATATCAAAGCCACATAACAGGAATTACCAGTTAAACCAGTTTTTATTATTACATCTTCAAACTACTCATTGGCGAACACTAGATCAAGTTGTTGCCTAACCCTAACTGCACCATATTTTTCTATTTATCTTTACATATTTTATCATTTTAAAGCTGTCCGTTTTCCAATGAGAGGAACAGGTATACCTTAATATTTCAAGTGTAATTGTGTTTGACTTTGCATCATTGTGCATCTTGTATTTGTTGATGTTTCACTGTCTGTTTTGATTGTAGTGTTTACCTGCTCAAAAGTATGTCTACTAAATGTCTGTTTTTGCATTGTTTTGACACTATTTTATCGAATGTATAAAATTATATTGCCATGGCCAAATAACAGTTTACAACATTTAAAGATAAAATTAAATTTTTTCTCGATAAAGATAAAATTATTTCTCGATTTAAATAAATTTGAAACTTTTTCAAGTTCCTGGAGTGATGATGACACGCTTGGCAAGGTCCAGGACAATTTCATCCAGCTCTGGTGATGGAGATCACAAGAGGATCCGAACTCTTTCCTCCGACTCCACAGGTTTTTGACTATTTCTGAGATATTTTGTGTATCAACTGTGATTTAGTCAGTAGTGAAAAGCTCTTGATTTGCCATGAGAAAGTCTTGCAATCATCGAAGCCATTCTAATCTTTGAAGGTTTTCTACTTTAGTCATTTTATCTGTAGGAAAGACTTTGCAACGGCAGGCAAACAGCTACATGTAAAATATAGCTTGTTGCATGTAATTTGGAGATGTTTTTGTATTTGCTATTCAAATATATCTTGTTTAGCTGAAGTTCCTCAGTGCAATTCTGTATGTAAGCATTCTTCATTAAGTAGTCAGCAACAGCAGTTGAGTCATGTTATCCAGTGAGCTGTTAGGCTTTATTGTAGTACAGCAGCCTCTTAAATTTGTTGACTTAATTTGTTGATAAAATGGTCTGATTCTCAACCAGAATTGAGTGATCTGTTTGCTACAGGAGAACACCAGCAGCCATGCACAAGCAGTGTCAGTTACCAGTCAGTGTTGAACAATAAAAAGTCGACTAAAAAGGTAGTGAGTGCAGATTGCTTAGTGGAATCCCTGCAAAGATTGTAGACACAGGTTAGGCATCATGTATTTTTTTTGATTCATTGGTGTTTTTTTTATCAAATAAAACAAACTTAATCATAGAATTTGCAACAAATGCATGTAGTGGTACTTGAAAAACCCACTTTTTTGTTTAAAATGTTTAATTGTTTGCTATTAATGAAAGTGTAAATACCAAAGATAACTCCTGTTGGTATAAGATGCAACTAAAAGCTTTAAATATTGCAAAATATCTTTGTTTGACCATAAATTGAATCCCTGCTTTAACATAATTGTAATTGCTCTAGGTACTTCCCCAACACACCAGCCTATCAATGGAGAAAATGTCCTGGCTCAAACCGACAAAGCGCATCTCGTTTCTGGAGCTGTGTGCTAAAAACTTTGGACCTATAGGAAACCCCTATTTTGAGGCTGCCTTTGTTGTTCCGCCTATATCCTGTATCATATCTATAGCGATTTGCTCCTCCCATTTGTGTGTAGATATGTTTGTTGCGATTACCGGTGGTATAGCGCTGTTGCCGATACGGAGTAAATAAAAATTAAATGTGATTGCTTATCACAAGACCTGGTAATATGCATGGCTTGCACATTCAAAGAGGAATATCAAAAAGGTTTTATGCTGTTACCATCAGTGAATATTTGAAACTCCTTTAAATGGGAACTTAACTTATCAGTTTGTAATATGTGTTGGGTTATACTGAAAAATGATTATCAACTAAGTTTGCCCCTATCCAAACAGCCTTTTTGTAAACCCAGGAGAAGTCCAAGACCATGCATGTGACACTACATGTTGCCATTTAGCCCTGCTAGTACATAACCATGAGAAGTTTCGTTAAAGTTCGATGGGTTGGAGTTGGTGTTTTTTTGTTATTGATCGCTTGCGTTAATTAGTTGCTTCCAGCCCAAGTAATTTCTGTGATGTTCTTAGTTGTTTTTTGCGTTGTTTTTGTCGTTGTTTAGTTCTGAAAAGTCGTACTTCCTATCTGTGTGACATGGACATTGGCAGGTGATCCAAGCTGGCTGTAGGGATTTAGCAAGTAGAAATCACCAGTTGTTATTGGCTAATTGTTGTATTCCATCCTCTGAAGATCATTTTGGGCTATTGTACAAATGGCTGATGCATGATTTTTGTAGTATGCTAGTTTTGTTGTCAGCAAACATACAGTGATGTTGGTGCATTTACATTTGTTGAAACACCTTCGCCTTGTCCGACTGCTATTAAAATGCAAACCATCCTGTATGCAAGTGATAAATAAGCAAATTGCAAAAAAATCGTCGATATCCAATCTGCAAACTGCCAGGTGAATTGAAAACATGCTACAATGCTTTGTTTTGAATTGTACTTTACAGCCTGCACTGTAACAGAAACTGTTAATGTCAACTACATGCCCCAATGTGTGTAGATCTGTAGTTATGTGCTGACCATATTCTGTACATGAAACTGCAAGTACTCATATGTCACCTGTACAAAATACAATGCAAATTTGGGTTGCAGAAGTTTTGTCAGTTTTCTAGTAGCCTATTTCATCTTTTAGAAAATTTAGGTTGAAAGCTGAAAGTCATATCAGAGGTTGGTGCTACTGTCTTCGTATTAAAGGTTTGGTGCCAGTTGCCAAAAAAACTTACCTGCAAAGGTAAACAGGAAATAGAGAAACATATGGCCGACATTCTCCCTTTAAAAGGGCCTGATGATTTGCGATTGCAAACAAAAGGAAGTTTCAATGTAACTAAACCTCTATAAATTCAATAGGTACACTGGCTTTAATTTTCTGATGTTTATTAATATGTAAGCGAAAACAAGTAATGCACACCAAAAGTCCGTCAAACAAAAAGATGATATTTACATTCAGAATAAATCATTTTCCGCATTCTTAATGTGACAGGGTTTAACAGTGTGTAAAAACAATGATTTATGCTGGAGCTTTGGCAAAGGTCAACATGATGTATAAAATGGATATCACATTGTTTCACAGGTTTGCTTTGTAGACTATTGCTTAGCAATGACAAATTGGAAAATTATTGCTCTGGTAACAGGTTTACTAAACTGTGGCTTTATAAAACCATTCAGCACAATGATTGTGGTACTTTAGATCAACAACCACATACCTCAATCGAAATTGATCCCACCGAATTATAACAGACATGTGCATGACCACCAAATACATTGATATGTCTAATGATTGGCTGAAGGAGGAAGCCTGCAGACACCTTGCTAACTTAAACAAAAAACCAAAAAGTTGGTTCCAAAAGGTTAAGATGGTACAAAGTTTCACTTTACAATTGGAACATTAAACGCTAAACCAGCAGAATTTAACTGGATTAATGTTGAATTTAAATTACACCTGTAACATGTCATCATCAGAAACTTAAACAACAAATGAAAAATAAAAAAAGTGTCTGTTTAAAAAAACAAATTTATCTTGCATCGGCATTGTGTGTTAATACAGACAATATATCAAAACATGTTACTTTCAAACAATTTAAATGTGTGATTTTGATCAGTGTTTTTTGTAATTCCTAAATAAAACTAGATGAGGCTTACAAGCAAAGCATTAGGCAATAAAAACAATTCAAACAGCATCATCAAATTTAGTAATGAACCACACAGCATCTGATAAAACAGTAAATTTAGGCTCATCTTGCTAAGGCAGTAATGAGGCTTGAGCACATCTCGAAAAACTCCATCGTGTGGTGAACGTCACCAGTCTCCACACTCAAATTTCGTGGACCCTGGCCCAACGGAACACTCTTTGAGTAAACTTGACCAGAAACCTCTGTAAAGTAAAACCGAAGGTCTGCAAGTTGAAAAATCTTTTCCACAAACATTACACATATATGTTTAGCACACACACATACACAAATTTTCAGTTGATAATCAATCTAAATCAAGTTTATTTACAGCGCTCGAAAGAAATTCGGTGCACAGGAATAAATATACTTTTCACATTCACTGGAAACAAAAACGGATCAGCTTGAGCCACTAGTGACTATTTATTATAGCTGACCCTTCTAATAACCATGAATATTTTGAAACAGAAAAAAAAATATATATAAAGTTGAAGTTACTTAGCTAACCCTTCTATTCGAAAATTGCAAATTTAATCATGTTTTTAAGGCATTTTGAGGAAAACACAACTTGTAGGACTTCTTGTCACCATTGACTTCTTGTCACCATTGATTTCTTGTCACCAGAGTAGTTGGCCGAAAAGAAGTTTTAAATTGCGCTTAACAAGTAACTTTAGATTTGTACTTTTTCTGTAGAAAAGAGTACATTTTACTTCACATTTTACTACATTAGTAATGCAACATCATCCAAGCTTAACTCCAAGAAAAGGAAAATTTCAGGTCAGCAATAACACTTCTCTCATTTGAACATAGCTATTTACTACGTTAACTTCTTTGTTAAAATGTGAGTAGCATGACAAACCTTCCATTGGCAAGCCTAGGATTGGGTCCCAACTTTCTTGAGTAGATCTGCTCAGTATTCCAGTTGACGTGTCGAGCAATTGGTTTTGTGCGTCCTCCGATAAACTGCTGAAGTCGAGAAGGTAACTTCTGTAGTCAACTTGATAAAGCTGCATACAAGAATAATGTATGGACACAGTGTTAGAAAAATAAAGTACGAGTTGAATTTGCAAAGAATAGCATCAAAACAGCTAACAGAAAATAAAAGATCATGCTAAAACAGAGGGCATCATTATTAACCTGGCAACTTACTACAATAAAAAACAGATACTCCGATGCTCTCTAAAATAAATGTCAGAATCTGTTTGACAATACTATTTGTCAACATAAGCCTATTATAATGAGTAAGGTCTTTGAAGGGCAAGATTTGAGCACTCTTACAGCTCCAACAAACGGAAGATAGAAATCTCAGACATGG
>QXVZ01020896.1:5899-16765 GCA_008931825.1 Phallusia fumigata | reverse complement strand
TATTTCAGGTTGACGGAAAGAAAAACAAGATTTACTGCCAAAACGTCTGCCTACTTGCCAAGCTCTTTCTTGATCACAAGACGCTGTACTATGATGTAGAACCATTCCTTTTTTATGTAATGACTGAAGCTGATCTCTCTGGTTGTCACATGGTTGGATATTTCTCCAAAGAAAAAAACTCCTTTCTAAACTACAATGTGTCATGCATTTTGACCATGCCACAATACATGCGGAAAGGGTAAGTAGCTTACTGACTGCCCAGCCAAGTATTTCAGAAGTTTTAACAATTTTTTTATCTGTAGGTATGGCAAAATGCTAATCGATTTTAGCTACTTGCTTTCAAGGCGTGAAGGAAAAATAGGGTCCCCTGAGAGGCCTCTTTCTGATCTTGGTCTCCTGTCATATCGAAGTTACTGGACAGATGTGATTTTAGGATATTTGTCTGAACGGGAAACTGCCGCTGAGCTGTCCATTAGAGATATAAGTCAAGAGACAGCTGTCAATCCTTCCGACATTGTCAGTACACTGCAAGCATTGCAAATGCTTAAGTACTGGAAAGGAAAGCATATTATTTTGAAAAAACAAGACATGCTTGATGAATGGGTGAAAAAAAGGAAGCAGCGGCCACCAGAATATGCACGCCGGGTCATTGATCCAACCTCCTTGAAATGGACCCCACCCAGGGACAAAGAAAACCCCTAAATTTTTTTGTTTATTGTTTTAGTCTAATAATCTTAGTGCATTTTTATACACATGTAAAATTTCATGTGAGTTATTTTACTTGATTTATATTGATGTTAGCATATGTCTGCTGATCTAAGGTGATTTTCACGCCCATTATTAGCTTTAGTATATAAACTGTGACCAATAATATTTTGATGTTTTTGTGAGTTAAAAAGACATGAACAGCTTCATTTTCTAAAAAGGTCCTGTGGCTGGTGTATTATGTTTTGCTTATCTGTAAATTACTTTTGGAACCACTGGTTTTAAACGGTGATTTTTGATTTGGTTATGTCTTGTCATAAAAAAATTAACGATGCTGTTCCTAGCAGTGTATTTTCGTGTGTTAAAACAGTACTTGTGGTACTATTCACAGTAGGCTAGCAGGCTCTGGTCAGTTCTTTACACAGCTGCCCATAAATGAGCAATGATCAACTAAAGCAGTGGTTCTCAATCTTTCTGTTTTCACAAACCACTTGCAGGTAACTCATGGTCGCGGGGTACCACCATTGTTCCAGAAAAAATAAATTCAAATATTTTGGTTTCTGTAGCGAATAATGTAAATGAAACAGAGAACTCAAATTAATTTGAACACAAGTTATGGAACCATGTACAAAGCATTTTGCATTTTGTATTTTGCAGAAACAACAACAAATTTATTTTATTAAGGCAAAAACACACAACATCACAGTGCATAATGTCAAATATTTCTAACTGGATATATGATATCAGCTCTTTCAGTCTACCAATGTCATTGGAGGCAGAACATGAATATTAAAAGTGAACTTCCCACTTTTCAGATATAGTTTACACAGTTTACATTATTTTATCCAACATGTTTCCTCATGATGACCAGCTAAATCCCCTCGGGATCCCTTCTTTCAAGCTCAACTGGATATGACCCATAAAATTTGGTGGCAAGATTACGAGCTGGTGGTTGAGCTTTTTGTTCTCTTCTTGCCTTTCTTAATAAAATCTCATCACGCTTCTGTCGATTCTTTTCCAGGAAGGTTGCAGACCGTGTGATACTATAATATTTCAAGTAACTATTGACATGTCGTTCTCCACATTGCCATTGCACATGGACCCCTTTTATGACATATACCCATTCCTTTTTTACATTGGACATATGTTCAATATTCACATTCCAAAGGCTACCAAATTTCTTTGGCGTTTTAATACATAAATGTTTCTGCAAACACACATGCTATTGCTTCAAGGAAAGGAGTCCAGAAGGGCACAATGACAATATGTTTGGTGAACTAACAATGACAAGAGGTAACAAACTTAAAAAAATTAAATACTAGTTTATTTGTAAGCCATGCTTCTTGAACTTATGACTAAGTGGTTATCACAACTGCCTGGTGCTCACAAGGTTGTGAGCTCTAATCTTGTCTTAGGTGCCTAATTGTCTCTGGGCAAGACATTTAAACAGCATTGATCTAACCCAGTGCAACCAGATGGATTGTCTCAAATCAAAGTCAACAACTCTCAAATAGGAAGGGGCATGTGCTTAATTTCACCTTCATGCACTATCTGGGATTTGCTGTTGTATACATACTTACTTTAGGTTTGTTTGGGGAAGTTTGTATCCACTCTGAGCATAACCCAGATATCGCTTTACTTTGTTTGGTTGATTTCTTGTTTCCCAGCTAATTACTTGGTATTGCTTGCTACAGAGTGAACAGCACACTTTGTTTGCCATTACATCTAAAAAGTGGCAAATTNTCGCTTTACTTTGTTTGGTTGATTTCTTGTTTCCCAGCTTATTACTTGGTATTGCTTGCTACAGAGTGAACAGCACACTTTGTTTGCCATTACATCTAAAAAGTGGCAAATTAATTTTTGCAAAAGTAAAATGTTTTTAGTATATAGAAATGAGTTGAGTTGAGTTTATTTCGCTTGGCAAAAGAAATTATAGCGACACAATTGCACGACACAATCTGTCATCACATCCATGTTACAAACAGTTTTATTTATCGTTTACCTTGCATCAATCCTGGGTGACCAGAATTTCGAGCACATTGCATAGCATCATTGCCTTGATTATTTTGAAGTTGAGGATCTGCATTATGCTGAAGCAGGCAGTTAGCACACTTACCTTGTGCACTACGGGCTGCTAAATGTAGTGGTGTGTCACCATTATCTAAAAATAATAATTGTTTGAAACAAAAATCTAGAACACTTGAGTAAACAACCCAAGGTACCATCAGCCACATCAACATAGGCACCAGTTTCAAGTAACCAGTGCAGCACATTTGCAGCTCCATCTTTGCTGGCAAAGTGAACTGCTGATCGTCCATTCCAATCTAATGACTGTAGCTTGGCACCTGACAAAAAACAAATATTACCAATTAGGTGTTAATGTTAGTGGGTATTCTATTACAATGACGGAATTGCACCAACCTTGTTTTGCCAGAAACTGAATGCACTTTAAATGATTGTTCGCAGCTGCATAGTGATGTGGATTACGTCCAAGGCTGTCTTTGGCATTTACATCTCCATCTAAACTAACCAATGTGTGCAAGCAATTGATGCCTGTGATGAAAATATGTATAACTGCTAAAGAAATAACAAATAAAACAGAATGACATACTTCCATTGGCTGCGGCTATGTGCATTGGTTGCCTGCCACGATCATCAACTCTTTCTATATCAACTCCAGCTTTGAATAGAACTTTTAGTATGTCTGCTTTGTCTCTTAAACAACACACATGAGATACTGTTCTGCCCTCCTTGTCACCCAGCAATGGATCACAACCTAATTACAAATTTAAAGCTGCATTGAACATTATCTTTAATGTTTGCACGATTGTTTATTGAAATAAAGAGTGTTTCATTTCAGTCTGTACCTCTACTGATGAGAATCTGGACACATTCAGCTTCTCCGTTAATAGCTGAAAGGTGACATGGTGTCTGGCCGTTAGCATCCTGCTCATCAGCATTCTCAACAAAGGCAGCTGAAAGTTACCAAATTTATGAAATCATCATCAGGCTTTTTTTCAATAATAACAATTCCACAAAAACCTGATTTGGGAGTTTTTGGTGCTGATTAAAGTAAAAGCTTTGGAAAACAAAGGTTGGAATAAATAAACTTACTTAAAACATCAACAGCTTGTGGGTGTCCACCAATACAAGCTTCATGTAATGCTATTCTGTTTGCAGAGCTTTTGTTGTTCACATCTGCCCCACCCTATGTATAGAAGTGTTAGAAGTCACAAACTAACCAAGCACACAAGCATAGGAAGTACACACCTCAATAAGTGCCACAATGGTATCCACTTGTCCATAAGCAGCAGCCCTGTGTAAAGCTGATCTTAGTTCACCACCTGTGTCTCTGTTACTGCAATTAGGATTGACCTTAATGTAGAATATAATTGTATTTTTTATGTTTTATGTTATTTATTTCATGGTAACTTTCATGTTTCTGGCATGAAACACACTTGAACAGACCCACACATAGAATTGTGATAAGATCAAATATTACTACAGAAGGTTTTGTTATTTTGTAAAAAAATATTTATGGACATTAAATAGTAACAAAAACTAAAAATGTTTACCGAAATTGTTTGTGGTTTGGGGCATGGGTGTGCATCCTTTATTACTAAAAGACCAGATACAATTAATTGGATTAGATCTTTTCCTTTCATCTGTTGACTTTTATTATTTGCATGTAAATAAAGCTAATATTTGAAAGAGGGGAAGAAAGATCATTCCGTTTTCAATTGAAAAAAAGAGGTAAAAATTATTGGTAAAAAGTTGCTTGCTCTATGTTCCCATTGGCATTGATTTGTTTTAAATATTTAATTAGACTTTGGTCATGTGAGTTATGGCCTGCCTAATTTCTATTTGGCGCTGCATTTGGCTCACTGGCCGCCAGTTGCACACCCCTAGTTTGGGGTATAGGTGTATAGCTGTACACCAAACGTAGTGCGTGAATTTCTAACTCAGCAATGTTTTCTCTTATAAATTAGATAGCTGTAATAACAGCAAATATTCAATCTTATACAGTTTATATGTTTTGTACAGAATTAACATTAGTACACTGGCAACTAAATACCTTTAGTTTGCTAATCAATTCTTTGACCTGATCAACATCTCCAGTTTCTGCAGCATGAATAAGCTGCTTTCCTTGGTTTACTAAAATAGGTTTTAACAAATTTTAATGAAGACAAAAAACAGTTAGAAATCAAAAATCAGTTATAATGCTTAGATTCCGAACTGCCAAACTTTTGGTTACAAAAAGTTGCAATGTCGACAACGCATGTAAAAATACAAACTCTTGTCGACTTTTGTATGGGTATGATCAAAAATTACATCCAGTTGCAGCACTTACCCGCAGAGACCTCCATCACAATCTCGAAAGTGGTAAGAGCATGTTGTACACGTAAGTTACGGCTGTAAACAAATTTTTGAAAACCAAGGTAACACAGTCGAAAACGTTCACACTGGTTGGTGCGTAAACAAACCGATTTTATTTGTCGTTGAGGGAGAAATGCAACCGGAGCATTTGTAAAAAAACAATAATGTTATAAACAGCATTTTCACGAGCCATGTGTATAAAGGACGCAAACTAAGCCAGCCCAGACAATCTGAGGTGAAATCGTTTTCGTGATGGGCAAACCAAACATTTTTTTAACAAAACAAAGTCCGAGGGGTTTTGGATATTTCTTCAAAGCTTTTTAACCTTGCTTGCAGCATATCCCAGTGAGTGTCACGCCTGGCATTTCAAACATTTGTGCCAGACTGATTTAGTATTTCATGTCAGTAGACACACAAAATTGTTGTAGCATCCAACTACTGAACAAGAATAAAACAAGAAAGATATGCACTTTACATTAAAAGTCTCATTGCAAACAACCATCCAACATGGGTTCAAGGGAGTGCCTTTTGTGGGGGTACAAAAATGAAATGCAATAGATGGAACAACATGCTTTATCGAAGGCACAAATCAGACAATTGCCATAGTCAGTTCATATGCTCCAAGTAGAATGGTAAAGTTCTACAACACATGTTAAGTCCATCGACTAAACAAACAGCACCGTTACAAGACACAATCTTACACATAAAATACACTTATTGAAGAAAATATTCAAGAGTATAAATGTGTAACTAAAGAACCACAGTCAGTGACCACTTCTGTTGTTTATGTTCACCCCCTAAAATGTTTATATATTTTAAAATACCACAAATTTATTCCTTTTGAAATGATATGTCTGTTAATCTAATGGAGAAACAATTTTGGAAAAAGCCCAATGTAAAATGGAAAAGTGACCTCTTTTAAATGAAAACTAAAAGTCGATCCATCTGACTAACATAATGCACAATTTGCAGAGGAAAATAAATTTTTAAATATATATAGATATTCTTGCTTAATTCTTGTGCAATATCAACAACCACATGTCCCTTCAGACTGAGTTCGCAAAACTTCCTTGTCAACAGACAAAACGGTAGCTCTGTTCATTTTGGGATAATCCTGGGTCATCATAGGTTTCTGGCATTTTAGCTTGTGTGCCAATGTGAGAAAGATTGCTTCAACATTGTCACATTCCTTGTCTTCTTTGGCAGAAGTTTCAAACAGAGGCATAGAATGAGCATCAGCGAATCTTTGGGCAATGTTTGTTTCAACCTTTACAACAAGAATACAAAACCCATTGATAACAAAGAATGTGAAACGCTAAGATATTTTTGGCGCTAAAGTATCTTTTGTTAATTTTTTTGGGCAAGAAAACATTGAAAATGGTTTGGATTTTGTGGATTATTTCAGTTATTAACTGGAGTAAATTAGTACGTTACACACAACATAAAAAGTCNTAATTTTTTTGGGCAAGAAAACATTGAAAATGGTTTGGATTTTGTGGATTATTTCAGTTATTAACTGGAGTAAATTAGTACGTTACACACAACATAAAAAGTCTACTGCTTTAAACTGTGTGATAAGCACCTGGACTTGTTCAGTGAGATCACATTTATTTCCCACTAAAATGCGAGGCACAGAAGAATTTAATGAGTGTTGGTCGCATTCTTCTAACCACATCGGCAATCCTTGAAAGGAAGTGAGCTAAACAAAAAAATAATAAATATGTAAAATACATATTTCGAGGGTGTTTTCGAATCATAACATACCTTTGTAACATCATAGGCAAATACAACTGCATGGACATTTCTATAATAGTGTGGCACCATCGACTTCCTGAACCTTTCTTGTCCAGCTGTGTCCCATAGTTGCAACTGCAGGAATTAATTCAATTTTAAACAATTTTAAACACCCAAAGTTACAAAGACTAAAAATTATCAACCACAATGCTGATGGTAAATTGCAGTTGTAAGCATCAAGCTTTTGGCGGTAATCAGACTACCCACCCAAATTTATATTAGGTAAGTTGATGTTGTGTTGACAAAACATCAAAACAGGAAGTGCATCAATGTAATGCACATTAAAATAGATATTTCTTACAGCAACCAGTTAAATAGAATATTTAAATAACAGTGTTGTGCAAAGAGTTTACAACAATCACAAAATAAGAAATGTGAAGTGCCTTTATCAGTTCTCCATCAATATCAACAGTTCTCTCTCTAAAGTCAACTCCTATAGTAGCTTCCGTTTTGTCTGGAAATTTTCCTGCACAAAATCTAAAAACAGAAAAGTAGTTAGCGTTTTGCTCTGTGTGTGGCAACTGAAAAAAAAAACAGGGAAACCTGCATAGATTATAAAACAAGTCAAAATATAGACATTTAGCATTGTGCCCTACATACATAAATGTGATAAGCTGGTTTCTGTGATTATCAACAAAGGTAAATTTTACACCAACTTTGTCACAGGCAATTAAAAATACTCTTGGCATATACTGATGTACATTTCCTGCTGAAATTGGCACTGTTCCATAAATTTTGTATTTTCGGTGAATTTAGGGTGTTTGTATTAAAACTTTTAATGTACTGTTGTGCCAAATAACAATGCTTAATACATGATTGGAATATGTTTAAGAATGTTCTGCAACAACATATAACAGGTTTTTAGATACTAATTATTGATATTCACCTGTATGTTAAACATGTTTTTCCCACATCAGAATCCCCAATCACAATAATTTTAAAAACTTTTCGTTGAACATCTTGCGCTTCTTCATCTACATTGTTTGCCATGATTCTAAGTACCCTGTGATGAAAATAAAAAAATGCCATGAGATAGTTTAACTAAAATTACACCAGTGTTAAATTTTGTGCATATTTTCTACAATGAACAGTCACTGAACAACCTCATTAAACTCCTCACTGATTCTGGCTATATGTTGGTGGCCATTAGATTAGGACTTAAGTACAACAACTTTACCTGTTAAAAGTAAAAAAATTAATCAACTGTATTTTTGTTTAATTTTTTTCCTTGATGGCGATCATTTGGGTCAACCCATAGAATTCAACTGGTTTGGAGCAAGCCACTTGGGTTTCTTGTTTAGGGAAACCTAAGAGACAGACACAGGGGGATCAGAACCCACAACCTTGTGATTAGGACTCAGGATGTCACACTTCAACCATTGGCATTTTAAAGGCTATTTCTATTTTTAAAAAGAGATCGATTTATCACAATATATGATATCGTGTCGGCGTTTGCAGTTTTTATCAATCATTACTTGTTCCAATCTTATGGTATATGTAACCAGTAACGAATTGTTACTTTACGCATAACAATGACGTAATCTAATTGGGTCCACTCCCATTTTTGCCAAAATTCAGCATTAGCACACACTAAACAACTTAGTTAACACATCAGGCAAATTTATGTAAAGCTACATGCACCGCTGTGATGATCTGCAGTACGTTTCACCTTGCAGACGACGTTCATGCTGCTTTTTTTGTCCTCCCACTTTTGCGATAACCAGCGAACCGAGACCCCGTGCACAATCATGTAGAAATAGAAACTAGCGCAGAAAGCCAACAAATCATAAACATTCGCAAATCGCAACCTAGTTATTTGGAAATAAAAAAATTAAGTAGTTTGCTTCTTATTACAAACAATCCTTTTGCATCAAATTCACAAAAGCGTGTTGTAAAATTTGTTAAAATTGTAAGTGACCATCCAAACAACACATTTTTGTTTCGAATCGTCGGAAATTGTCAATAGGAACTCACATTACACTTTCAGTTGAATGATTTCCCTTATACATCCTTGAAATATATGAACACACTGAACTGTTATGAAACTTACTGAGAACGATTTGCAAAAATAGTGCCGTCCGATTCTGTTTCACATCCTGCATTTCGCCAAGTTTCTTGGTACGCTTTCCAACTGCATTGTAAACAGAGTGGTACACAGAATTACTCGAATCCAATAATGCACATCAGCAATTCTCTAGTTGCAATGCCGTGACAGATTCAATAGGGTTATACGGCGAAACTGTAAAACTTTGCTATAAAAGCAAGACCATTGCAAGCATGCCTCCACCAAATGTATCAGGATGCAGCGATCACTGACAACTATTGCCGTACTGTTGGTCCTAGGATCACAGCTATGCCTTGGTAAAGATGCGTTTGATGATTCCGATGTAAACGGACATGATGGCAAGCCCAAAAAGGACCATACCTGGTACGACTCCAGCGATTACTGGTATGATAGCAAGCCCAAGAAGAGTCATACCTGGTACGATTCTGGTGACTACTGGTACGATTCAAGTGACTACTGGTATGATAGCAAGCCAAAGAAGAGTCATACCTGGTATGATTCCGGTGACTACTGGTACGATTCAAGTGACTACTGGTATGATAGCAAGCCCAAGAAGAGTCATACCTGGTACGATTCCAATGACTACTGGTATGATAGCAAGCCCAAGAAGAGTCATACCTGGTACGATTCCGGTGACAACCTGGACCATACCTGGTACGATTCCAGTGACTACTGGTATGATAACAAGCCCAAGAAGAGTCATACCTGGTACGATTCCAGTGACTACTGGTATGATAGCAAGCCCATGAAGAGCCATACCTGGTACGATTCCGGTGACTACTGGTACGATTCCAGTGACTACTGGTATGATAGCAAGCCCAAGAAGAGCCATACCTGGTACGATGCTCAGGAAAGCTAAAGGTAACTGTTTTAACGTTTACAAGCTCGGCAGTATGCTAACTCATGCATGGGTCCCGCCGGCAGAAAATTCCAGGAGGGGGCAAACCTCAAATTAATGCTTTTTCTTTTATGAGTTTTTTTGATAGAACACATATAAGTTCATTAATAAAGTACACTTTTCGTAACTAGGGGCAGTGCCCCCCCGCTTGAACTGACGTGTCGGCGCCTATGAACTCGTGCAGCTAACAAAACCAGAATGTGCCCAAAACGAGAAAAACTCGGTGAAGGACAAAATTATTTTGCCAATCAACCTCTATATTGCAGAAACAGGACCTGACCATGGAAACAGTCGACGGAAACGGATTGACAACGATTTTTTTTCTATTATTCAAGATTGAATATGTGGTCTTAAAATAAATGAAACTGCATTTTACGTGTGGCAAAGTTCAGAAATGAAGATTTATTTACTTTTGGTACTAAACGTTCATCCATAGGATTGACAAGTAAAACGTTTGGTAAAAAAATGCAACAAAACAAGCTCATGTGGATTTGTTAAACACATGGCTAACTGACATGCACGAAGAGTTCTCTTTAGGCAGGTTACATCTTAATTCCACTGCATTAGCAACTGATGGAATTGTGCCAAGTAACACTCTGTTGTGCACATTTCTATTTTAACAGTAATATACATCAATGTTTAAGGCGGATTTTTACACAATTTTCCATATCTTGGCTTTATGGATGAGTGAAAAAGTTTATTTAAGCAATTTATACTGTACAATCACCAGCACCTAATCCATTGACTTATGGCATGCCATTATATGGAAAAATACCATAATAAAAAGACAATCTCTACAACATGACACAGTGAAGATTTAATGATAATACAGTACATAAAATACACATATTCAACTGCTGTCATCAGAACTGGAACTTTTTGGTGTATTTTCCTTTTCAGAGATTTTAAAATGGTTTCCTAAATAGTACAAAAGCAGACCTATGGAAATGATTGCAGCATACATATAGCTTAAAAGTTGGCTCATGCGAGGAGAAAGTTTCGTGCCATCTTGCAAATTTGTATCTGT
>QXVZ01020894.1:0-15381 GCA_008931825.1 Phallusia fumigata | reverse complement strand
CTAAACTATTGACTGTTTTATATTTCCAATACCACATCAGAAACTTTTTACAGTCCATGTTGTTACTTTTATCTTCGAAAAGTTCAAAGCTGAAATATTTTTGCAAACTCTGCAATCTTCTGAAAACACACCCAATGCTATACTTAACAATACAAAACAGTAAATCTGCATCAGCATAGTTTTTCAACTACTATCAGAATAAACAGCAGAGACTCTGCAATTTTCACAAGTAGAAACCAAAAAGTTATTTCACCTGTGTTTGAACGATGGCTTTGCATTGTAGTTGCACGACTTATTATGTCGGGAGGGGGACCAATGACCGTTCCATTCATTTCGGTGTGGCGACCAAGTTGGTCAACCGATGGTTCGGCCATTTTCAAAAACCTTTTTCTATCCGTCACTAAAAGTTATGGAGGAACATTCAAAACTACATCATCTGGTACTTAGTGATGCCTTTGTACTCGTCTGCAATAAAAAATGAAAACGATAATTGTAAGCATTTCTAAAACGTTCGCACAAGAAAAAGCTGCAGGGCACACTGTCACTTTCGCAGTTACTATGGTTACGCAAGTTAAGGTGCGACACCACGTAGACGCTCTTTAAGCAGGGTATTTTTTTTCTTCTGGGGGCGAAATATTTTGTTGACAAACGAGCGATAATGTTTGTACCCCGAAAGCGGACTAACGAGCCGGTTTTGTGCAGTCAACCAAAAGGTGTGATTTTACGTTGATGTTAACTTGCTGCAAGTATGTCGTTGCTTGAAATAGATTTTAGAAAAAAACATATTTTTGAGGTGATTTACATTTTTTGCGGTTAAAGCCGATAACTCGGAAACCAATATGATTTTTCAACAAAATATTTACATTGTTCTGAAGTGATAAAAAGAGAACACCAAAGTTTTCGGGCAAAAACATGAATTTATAATAGGTGTTAGTTTAAATATTTCAACAACTCTCGCATTAACAGCACAATTTAATTCATGTCTCTAGAGAGCATTTACCTTTGCTGTTGACAGAACATTGGAAAGTTAATTCCAGTTTGTCTCACGTGCTGGTGATTCACAAGTTCGTCCCTCTGAGAGATGTGATGACGGCCACAACTGGTTCAACCTCGAATATAAATAGACTGCAGCAGAAGAGAGATAGCGTTTGCAAGGCTACGTGCATGTCTGCTTCTGCCAGAGTTCTTTGTTCTAGAAATGATGATGTAACAAACAAATCATAAGCAGTCATGTTCCGAACTTAAGGTTTTTGTTTGTTTGCAAATAAATGCTGAAGTTCTTCTTAAAAATGCTGTAATAAAAACAAAACTAAATTAAATTTAATTAAAGTAGTTGTGCTGCTGCTAGCAAGTGCTGCAGTTCGAACTGAATTAAAGCAGACGCGTTAGCAACAACTTGTTGAAAAGCGTTTTTGCAGCTTCTGGCACAACTTGTTTTTTTTTTCCTCGATCGGTTCAGTTTTTGCAATCAGTGCCTTCGGCCAAATGCGCTGGAAGAGTTGTAATCGTGCTGCAGATTGCAAGTGTGCCGAGCTAGGACCAAACAAGCTGACAACGTTTAAATACTTGAGGTTTATTGTGTTTTTTTTTACTAATGATGGGCAAAATAAAGCAGTCCCAAAAAGCAGGATTATTTTTACATTGCAAAACAAAAAACATTTTGACGTAATATCCGCCTGCATGGTTANACCGATTGTTGCGAGGTGAAGAGCGCCCTAGCGGCCAGAAATAAAGAATACATCCGCTGCTTGGTGGCGTCTTGGGGCCGCGTGACGTCACCGATCCATTCGTCAGTGATGGTCGGACACAATCGTTGTCTCGAAGATTTATTGAGGTAGGTGTGTAGATTATGTCGCGGTTACGGAAATGTGATGTCATGAAACATTCTGTGATGCAACAAAGAAATTTGATATTATACATAACCTGCGTCGCTTATACGCATAGGGCGTTTCCGGATTTGATCAATTCGACGAACACGAACGGGGAAACCCCCTTGTATTTGGCAACCATCCATTCACAAGAAATCGCAGTAAAACAACTTTTACAAAGCGGGGTACGACTCCTTTTTTTGTTTTCGGGGGATTTTTTAGATGGCTTTTCAGTCTAAACAGCCGATGAACGAACCGGGATTCTAACCTTCAACCTCAAACTTAATGCAAAGTATTTGTGGAAACCAGTTTTTTGCTGTTGAACAGCTTTAATCTGCTTTAAAATGTCAAAGTGGCTCACGCCGATATCTTCAACTTCTTATTGCAGAATCAGTAAACAGTGAATTCTGTACTTAAGCACAGTTTTCACTTTAACCAATCATTACAAGTATGTTGACATCATCACCAACATCATGCTTTGTCAGGCCGACCCCGACATGGGAAGGAACGCCCACGACACGCCCCTCCTAGCCGCTGTCGATAATGATTGCCGGGAGGTGGCGCTAGAGCTGATCAAGTCCGGTGCTGACGTCAACCGACCTTTGAACCGAGGATGGACGGTTTTGCATGAAGCAGTGTACAGGGTGAATAAGGAAATTGTTTATCACAGACACATGCCGTGTAACACATAGCTATTTCGCGTTTGAGCCGTGCAATTGGCAGTTGGTAGTTCTTGTTGGACGATTATAAAAGTTTAAACACGGTTTGTTCAAAAAAACACAAGTCAGTACTTGTGTTTAAAACATTTTCTACGTTTCCACAATTGCTGTTGTCATCGTCAGGAAAATGTTTTTTTTTGAGGTTGTTTAAAACCATGAATTGTGTGCCTATATTTCTACAAAATTTCGAGCTTTTTGTTAATTTAATTTTCTGAACAAAAAGGATCACAGACTCAGAATTGCGCATAATGTGTGGAAAGCAATTCCTTGCCCTACGATCTCAAACATGACATAAAGTTTGTTTTGAAACCCGGTCAAACCGTTAGGGATATTTGTGAATAAACTAGGTGAGTTGACAGCACGTTGTAGATTAGAATACCATTTTAATTTTGCGAAATATAAACATATAAGCCTAACAACGTCAAAGTCACGTGGTTTTTTACCTGCTGGTTCAGCCACACCGATGACGTTATAGACCCTTGGGAGCTGCTTACGTCATAACCGCGAGGCCTCGTGGGAACTTCTGTGTTCAAATGCATTGGTTTTCTTTGTGCAGGGTCACACTGATAGTTTGCAAGTGTTGCTAGGTAACGGCGGCGACCCGAACATCCGGGACTGTTTCGGAATCAGTCCGGTGTTCACGAGCGCCGCATGCGGACGAAACGAGTGCCTTGAAATGTTGCTCAGATCAGGTAAGAGCTGTTTTGTACAACTTTCTTCTGATTTTGGGTTTATATGGGATTCTGTCAAAAACGAAATGGTTTAACAACTTCGCTGTGAAATTGTGAATAGCTCTGGTTTTTTAGATTACATCTATTGTTTTCAGAACCTTAAAAATTATTCTTGTTTCCGTTTCCCCCTCACTCTTTGTGACGTCACAGGCGGAGATCCAAACCTCTGCGCCGAAAGCAAGATGGCGTCGCCCTTGTACGAAGCTTGTAAGGAAGGTCACCTTGATTGCGTCATCACGTTGCTAGACAACGGAGCCAACCCCCATCTTGTGAACTGTGACGGACTTTACCCGATTCATGTCGCATCGTCGCGCGGGTTCGAAGAGTAAGTTACCGAATTTGTCTGTTCGATTTCTATCTTCGGTGGCGTAAACACCCAGAATGCGTTATGCTCATAATGAGTCGAGGTACCTGCCTCATTGCAGTTCCGTTGGATCATTCTTTATTTGATTTTGTTCGAAAGTCGGGTTTAACTCCGGCTTTTAGACCCCGAAACTTAAGCTGCTTTCCGCAAAACAACATCATTCCAAGTTTGTTTGAAATAATTAAGTGTTTCGCACATTTACCGAGTTAAACAGGGAATTGCTACTTTAGTCTTGAATAATGCTGACTCACGGTAAAATCGTGATGTTGCAGAATCGTCGAGAAGCTTCTTCCCATTACTGACGTCACATTGGCTGAGAGTTGTGGAATGAGCCCGGTTCACTCGGCGGCAAAGGGCGACAACATAGAAATCCTAAGCATGCTAATTGAACACGGATATGACGTCAACATTAAACTTACCAGGGACAAAATTACTTACAGGTGAAAAATATTTATAAGCGTGGGTTTCGATCGAAAATCTCTGCTTCTCTAACTATGCCTCGCCAAGCCCTGGTGTGTTGTTTTAATTTTCCAAGGGCGTCACACAATAATTCCGTTTCGTAGCTTTTTGTTTTTGTATCAATAAATACAACTTTGAAAATAAGCGCCTTTATTAAATTCTTATCGCTGGTGCGTCAAAGTCCAACCAACTTTTCCGAAGGCTTCGCATCGAAAACAGTTTGAGAAACACTGACGTATTTCCTAAAAGTTGCTTTACAACCAAGCTGTGGGCAGTGAACCGTTAAGATTCGGAATTAAACCGTCGTTTTTGTCTCCGAGTAACGAATCCTCGAATTTCCAGGGACCGACGACAGACCGCTTTGTTTTTCGCGGTTTACAACGATTCAGAAGAAGCCACAGAAATCTTACTCGAAGCGGGAGCCGAGACGGAACTGGATTACGTTAAAGTAAGTTTAGATGGCCGAGTGGTTAGCGCCACTGCCTTGTGCTCGCAAGGTTGTGGGTTCTAATCCTGTCTCGGTCGCTGGTAAATAAACCCCAAATTGGGGAATCTGTGCTGTTATTCAAGAGAGATACCTGTTTCGCCTGTGAGAGCATCTGCAGTCTCAAAACCAAACAACAGGGATAAAGAAGGGTACTTGATAGCGTAAGGCTGGGTAAGGAGCGTTTACCACTCTTTACTTGTTATTGAGACGGACAATGCCCACACAGGCGAAATAAATCTCCATATTTATAGAAAACTTATTTGTCTGATTTTGTTTTTAAATAATATTTAAACCGAGTTACCTCAGTGATCGCCAGCATATGCGAGAGCCATTAATATGAATATCCCTTTATATATGTTTTACAATTGTGTTGCTAGCCCCTCCTGGTGGCGGTGAGTCACAGCCAGTACGACATGGCAGATCTGCTTCTGTCTTACGGAGCTGACGTGAACGCTTGTTTCAACGAGGACGGAGCTTACTTTCCAGCTTGTGTCGCTTTCGCACTCCGAGATTTCAGGTAAATCGATCAAGATGCTTTAAAATTCTTCATCTTACCAATTATTTGCCGGCTCGCTCGCTGGGTGTCGCTCCTGGATGTATTAAGTCTCGATGTTGGTTAACTCAAGTGATTTGAGGGAGAGCACTTGGTCGAATGGTCTGAGGCGCTCGACCCATATACAGACATGAAAACCTGATCGGGATTCGTTCTCGGGATGGGCCCGGGTTCGAACCCCGTGAAAAAAATAAAAAATAAAAAAAATAAAAAGAGATAAAAAAACCTCAAGTGATTTGGTTTGATAATGGCAACGCAAGCATTGAAGTTTAAAAAGCCTAGAACTTGTTGTATAAAAAGCAAAGGTCGGAAGGTTGTTTTGAAAAATACTCGAATTGAATCGAGTCAGAGTGAACTTAACACGCAGGACTCGCTGTAAAAGACTCGGCTCGAGTTACAAAGATGGTGAACGTTGTTGATCTTCGTGTTGTTGTGAAAAAACAACTGATTTTTTTGTTCTGAGTTTATCTTAAACCAATAGATTTTCGCCGATTTCATGTTGATCACAGCGATAGTTGAAATCCTGGTTCGTAAAATCCAAGAAAATTTATTTGCAACGCTGAAACCACGAATGCTCTCGTGTCAATTCGGTACAGGTATTAAACACAGGCCACATTGCAACCACCGCTTCATAGATTGCGCAATTCGTTCATATATTGCACAATATGTTTCCAGGATGCTGAAGCAAGTTCTCGTATCTGGATGTGACGTCACAAAGTGCCTCAAGTGCGACATCGGTTGCCAAGATCACTCACGTTTCAGCGAATCTGTGCGGCGACAATCGGTGAGTGAAAAAAAAAACAGAATAAAGGCTGAGGTCGCGGGTTCGAAACCCACTGAAGGCTAGATTTTTCCTGCCTTGCCTATAGGAGACGACCTGTATAGGCGTGAAAGCTAACGTATGTGCAACTGCCAGAAGAGCATAACTTACCGATGTAAATATCTGGTAACAACATTCATTAAAAATGGGTTGCAATACACTCTGTCACATTACAGATATTTCACTGATAGTTTTCGAACGTATGTGATTTTGCAAGGTTGTGCACATTGATGAAAAAATCGGCTCAGACCCTCGGCTAAAACGTTGGTAACGTTTTCAGTTTTGTCATTTTTTGACGGACGACCACCAGAGGGCGTGGTGCGGCTGCACAGTTCGCTATTTGCTCCAGTTTGTCGGGAATGTGAAGTTATGCAGCAGAATCCTGGAAGCTGTGCAGAGCAGCGATGAATGGGAAGAAATCGAACAACTGACAGGTAAATTGCGTGGGTTTGTTCACTGCTAGCTGAAGAAAAGCTTCAAATATCTCAAAAATAAACCGTAGAATATGGTCTCATTCAATCTTATAAAATCATGTTCAATCACAAAGTGGGAAGCTTGCTAATATCCGACCTCAAAGCAGAATTATTGCAGCTTTAATTCTTACCGGTAAAGGGTAGCGTTTTATTTTTTGTTAATTTCCAAGTTGCCCTGTGACTAAAGGCCCTTCACTGCATGCTTAGTGACGTCACACTAACCGCTCCCAAACGGGCAAACTGACGTCATAAAAGCCAATTCGATGTGATAATGAACATTAACATTGAAGACAGTTATCTGGCGCTGAAAGGCCAAAACACACACATAATACCCAGTTTATGTATGTATGTTTATCACCAAACTGTCAACCTGGTGTAAATTATTAACTCGAGACATTAAACTTGTTTGCAGCACGTAATTATGCTTTTATATCAACTTTCAGACAATCCCAGATCCCTACGTCATCTGTGTCGACTTAAAATCCGATCAGCGGTAGGAATTCGGGCGTTACGTCACGAGGAAACTTTTCAAAACCTTCCGGTTCCGGAACCATTGAGGCGCTACTTGCTTTTCAGCAATGTCCAATAACTGCTAGACCACGTAACCATCAATGACAACGGATAATTTATTCATTGTAATATTTTCTACCAGTTTTGATTGGGGCTAAAGGATCAGGTTATTATCGGCCGTTTAAGCTAAAAGAAGTAAGAATACCTAACAGCAAAACTTGAAACTGACCCCACAGACACAAAACCCCTGCAACATAACTAAAAAGTTGTCGAAAAGTAAAAAAGAATATTTAATTTACACTTTCGTACTGCGGTGTATTTTTGGTCCACCACAGACCTCGGATAAAGGTTTTTTTACTTTCGGATTATGCCGTCTTTAGACAAATTGTGATTGTGATTTACCTGAATTGACATTTTTCCTGATGTGGATTCCTTATATTTTTGCACTTACGTGCATCAAATGCATTTTCAGTGCAATATTGACATTTACCTGACGAGGATTTTGTGCTGGACATGAAACAATTATTAAACAAAGCAAGGGTAGCGCCCAATTCGTAATTGAACGAGTTTTTTTACTTATTTTCGTTGAAAGTCTGCGGATGAGCATTTGGAACTGGTCTTGAAGGTCAAAAGCTACATCGGTAAAGCTGGGCTGCAATCAGATCCTTGATATTATTAATATACAAGGTCTTTTTTAACTATGATTGTCATATTGTTTTGTCGCATGTACAACTTGGTAGTTTACCGCAAGTGTTGAGGAATTCGTTAAAGACCAATTGCACTCAGTTAAAGTTTTGAATGAAACAAATCCACTGCAAATAACTGAACAGATATTGATTGGCGGAATATCCCTGTTTGAAAAGATTTCGCAGTTTCGATATTGTACGAAGCTTTGCTTGCCACTCTGTGTCAGTATATACTCACCACATTTTTCTTTGTTTGTTTTTTACATTATCTGCAACAGTGAAGAACAAAATAAAGAGGTTTTATACCAAGCGATATGATGATGTACAATTCAGAAACAACCGAACTACACGGGCCAGCTGCGATAGTTGATAGCAGTGTCAGATATTTCAAGCAGTTTTTCTCATCAACAGCCAACACATTAACACATGAAAACAAATAAAGTCAAACTGTTTTGAGATAACGGCACATATCCAATCTACTTTCTATCGTTAAATACAAGTTATTTTGGGTTACAACTACACCACATATTAGTAATTGGTTTTTTACACAAGGAGGATATGTGATTGGTAAAATACTTCCAAAAAGAATTGACAGGATTTCGACTACAATGCAAAGATTAATAATATTGTAAAAAAATAGGTTGATTACATTACTGGTGAAAAAAAGTGATGAACTTTAGTTAGTTTTAACTCAAACAAAGGTACAGAAATTTGATTTTGTTGGGCAAAAAGTAGATCTATTATCACTGACCCAGAACTACATGTATGTAGGAGTTGTTAGCTAACTAAGACCAAAAGGCATATGCTGCCATTGTTTGCAGGCCAACCCAGCCACTTCAACGCCGATCACAAAAGCGCTGCTTTGTAAATAAACTCATGAAAGGGCCGAGCTTTGCTACCAAACAGGCAAACAGATTTCACATTGTGAAAACAAAGCTGCTTTTCATTTCAAGGTCCAGTGAAATTAGGGTTAAACACAACAAATAAGGAGCTTAAAAAAGGGGTGAAATTTTTAACACTATGGCCTAATATGTTACAACCTTTGTCATGCACAGCTAGTACAAAAAACCATGCAGAAAGTGTGAACAATTTCTGCATTTGATTTAGAAACTTTAATTATCGACCGTTAAAACTCTCTAGTTGCTGATTGCAAAATGCTGAGTGATGGTTTAATGATGGAAGGTACCACAAAGATAAAAGTTGAGCTCAGTTTGTGTGTGGAACAGTGTTGGAAGTTTATCAATATTCATCCTGCTCTTGATCATATCCGTTGGCCTCCCCTTCATCGTCAGGGGCTTCAAACCCATCCTACAGCGAAAAGAAATAACATTACAAGTATTGAAATTTGTTAAGGTGCAAATAACAAACATTTTTTTAATCCCAATGGTATTTTTCAAGGTGGCCAACTTTTTACTGCATTAGATCGACAAGAAAATTTCTTGATATTGCACAAGCAACTGGTCAATAACAAAGTTAAAAAACCAATGTTATATTGTAACTTAAAGATACAGTCAGCAAACCCATTACTAGGGGCAGCAAAGTGTATGCATAACCAAGTAGTTGATGCATCTTTTTTCCCTTGCAAGAATATTGAATAAAAATGCTATTGTTAAAAATCTCATTGAGACAGCACAAAATCAGACACAATCAACCATTTAAAACTTCATTATGAGAAAATACTCACAAGTTTTAATAACATCATAAACCATACAAGGAAATATGTAAGAAAAAACTAGAAGGGTGGCTTACCATACATAGACATTCTATTTACACTATTACCCGATATTAAAGGAGGATATATTCCCCACATTATATTACATTGGGTCTTATAGTTACTTGCGCTATTTATGACATAATTGTTTCTGCTGGCAAAAACGAATGGGTCCCCACACATGCAAAGTTCTACATATTGCGTTATTCAGAAAACATGTCCAGGCTATAGATATAAACAAAGCAATCAGTGCACCACAATGACATGTTCTACAACCCCCCCCCCCCCCCCCCCGTTTGGACATTGTTTAATAATATTACACATGTTAAGGGGCTAGTGAGGTAACTGCTGGGGCTGTAGGGTAAAAAACATTAATTATTGCAACACAATGACATGTTATACAAACTGTCCAGATTTCATCTAATTTGGAGATTGTTCAACTATTTGCCCCATTTTAGGGGGCCCCCCCCCCAACTACTGGGGCTATAGGGTAAAAACATTAATTATTGCATGACAATAACATGTTATACAAACTGTCCATATTTCATCAAATTCGGAGATCGTTTAACTATTTGCCCCATTTTAGGGGGCTAGTCGGGTAACCGTTTGGATATGGGGTCAAACAACACTAATGACACAACTCCATGACCATATCTACCAACTGTAAAAGTTTCATCCGAATCCGCCAAACATTTGATGCCAAAGTGCATAGACATAGTGCAAGGAAATATTAGAAAAAAAGAAAAATAAGAAAAAAAACAAAAAACAAACAGAGTGAAAACAATGTGTCCCCTTTCAGGAAGGGGACCCATAACAACTGGTCCCTTGAAATATTTATACATTGTTAGCTGTGTGTAAATTCCACATTTCATATGCCAGCGAAGTTATATCCACGTTTTATCTAAGCGACACCAATTTTTGAAAAAAATCTAAATCTAAAACTACTCGAGACGTTTTTGAATTGTTTCATTACAGTCAGGCTTCGGTACATCACTAATGTTTATCAAAACGAAACGAACTAAACATATTACAGAAAAATTTATTCGCATTGGACTCATACCCCAGTTGGTAACTTTGCGTCTCCTGGATCAAGGAAGATTCTGGAAAAGTCTCCTTCCATCGCTTCGAGCGCTTCCGACCTCCGGTCACGTGGTTCACGAATGTAAGCGACACGCGGTGGCGTTGTTGCAGATGTTTCCTGGCTTTCTTCAACTGGTTCGCACTACCCCAAATAAACAATACATTCAACCCATTCCAGCGCTTTAAGAGTGTTTCCATTGCAGCATTTTTATGTGGGTATTTAAAAATTCGAATTACTCGCTCTTAGTTTGACAGTAAACAACTTTCCGACAACTTTGTAAAATGGAAGATATTTTATAATACGTAATTTTTTATGGATTGCACAATCCCACCTTTGATGTATTTTCTACGAGGCTTGGTAAAATGTCGGACGTCAGCTCAGAATCGGTGACATCTTCTGCAAAACATAAAGACAACTATCACACGATTAAGTGGTTCTACTGGACGACTTAACTTCGCAGCAAAACAATCTTTTCAGTATCATGTCAAAAAACATAAAAAATTTACATCACTTTGATTGAATCAATTCTGGCAACCATAAGAATAGCCCAAATATTTAGGTCAAAATAATAATGAAAGTTAACCATAGATATCCTTATGCTCGAGGGTTTCAAAACTTTCGTCATGTGACGTTTTGGCATCAATTGGTGTCACAGATTCTTTATCTATATCGTCAAGTAGTCGTTCAAGTAAACTAGCGTTGCGCTGACTCAGCGAATTCCATTTCGGCTTGGATGATTTGTGTTTCCTTAACATAAAACAAATCTCATAAAAAGGACAGTAAAGTATATATCCTTTTGAACCAAAATTACCAACATTCGCCACACAAGACGATCCACAGTCCTGTACGATTAAACCGTAAAACTTTAAGCAGGTTTGACAACACTTTTTGACAGAAACCTACAACGGTTGGGCAATAGTTAAAAAACAGGTGAAAAAGAGGAAAGAGGTCTCGCTAACAACTGAGGACGACAAGTAAAAAGTCAATTTGCAACAGTGTTATCAACATAATGTTCGAAACCGGACTAACCGCTTTGTCCTCTTTTTATCTTCAACACAACGAGGCGAGTGCTTGCGGCCGTGCCTCTGCAGTGCCCTCGCGTGTTCGTCTTTCCCCACTCCCATAGTGATTGCGTCACAGTGTGCCACATGACTTCCCGGCATCCTGCAGATAGTAGAAGTAGATTCTCAAAAAAATGCCAGAAAACGATTCCATCCACATGTTCTTGTTAGTAATAATAAATTTGTAGTTCAACAAACACTTAAAATAAGAGCAACCGACACATGTACGACAATGTATGGGTACAGAAAATATTACCAGCATTTTGATGCGTTGATTAACACTTAAAAAACAACTTACACTGGTTTGGGTTGTGCAAGTCGTTGTATTGTTGCATCTGGTGGTTGCTTAGCACGATAATGTTTCCGTTTTCCTGGCGCTTGTGGAGGTCGACGAATTCTTTCCAACACTTCATCGTAATTACTCAGGTACTTGGAGATCTCAGACTGAAATGACTCGGCCCATCTTCGGTCCTACAAAATGTGTCATTCTCGAACTAGTTGATTTGTCGCACCCGCCTATGCTGTTTTCTACAGAGGTGGCTAACCTACAGCGAATTGCACTTTTATATTTGACGCATTGAAAGATATATTAAAAGTAGAAGCATGCCTGCTCAATGCTAAACCGGCCGGATTAAGTTGCTTTTCGGGGACTAGCTTGTGGGATGGGTCTGTAGAGTCAATCACAGCAATTAATACAGTCAAATGTAATGTTCTGTAAATTTTCTGAAATTCATCCAGTTTGGAAATCGCCTAAAAATTTGACATAAGGGTGGGATGGGAGTATTACGGAAGCAAAACGGCAACCTGATATCCCACTAAAAATGTCAAACTACCTAATGCCAAAAAAGCAAACAAACCTAAAAGAAACGAGTGAAAACAATGTGTTCCCTTCTCGAAAAAACGATAATTATTTCTCACCTTGGTCTGCATATCAAACTTGAGTCGTTCCATCTGTTTCATCACCTCGTCACGTGACTGCGAATTGACTACTGGAGGGCAGGATGACGAGCGAGCAATAGGTTTTCGTTCTTTTGTGTCGGCCATTTCGACCGGCATCGACCTGTAGACAAAAATGTTTGATGCACAACAAGACAAAACACAAATTTTACAACTGTACAACTACTATGCAAGGCTGGGTGTTCAAAATTTGTCCAATCTACCTGTCATTTATTGGTGTTCTTTTGATATTTAGGTTTAAAAATGTTAAAATTCCCAAACACGCTTGGACTTAGAAATTCAGCATACACCAAGGTCGAATGTTATAAGAGTTTCGTAAAGTTTTTGTTTACACTACGACAGGACGGGCATTGGTATAGTTTTCAACTAGCAAAAATCGCGGGAAATTCCTTTTAATTTTAGTATGCGTACCGCCAAAGCCGTATTGACTACGTACTACGATATCACTTAGCAAAAAAACTTGATAAACAACCCTAGGCTCTCAGGATTTTTTAACGCGCTTTCGTGTTTGTGGTGGGAGAGCGTCACGAAACGTTTTGTCGTCGAAGTTATTGGATGGTTTGCAAAACAATATCCGAATTTGAAAAAATACTTACAACGCGAATTGTAAAACGTATTTAAATATGACAGGCCATTTTTCAATAGGGAGTTCAGAACGCTGGGTAAACTGGTGGTTTAGATACCTTTTACATTTGTTCTATGATATTTTGGTTTCAAACTATATGGTATAAGGTTGGTATACCTGTAACATATTATTTTCATCACGGTAAAAGTTGCGACCAAATTTTTGAATACTTGTTAAAACCCAGTTGGTGCATGCAATGAGCAATATAACAAATCCTACAGAAACAAAATATGCAAACCTGAATGTTGGGATGCCTGTTATGGTTGTTGCAGAAAGAGATGGATTCAAGTTAACTGTTAAAAAAGTTAATAATACAGAAAATTGGTGATTATCGCACACTTTGTGTTGCTTTGATGAAAAGGCTATATCCAAGTACAATAGCTTTGTTAAGCTACAAAAGCCAGTTGGCACATTCATACAATATTAAATTCTTCTGGGATACAATGGTTAGCTATTGACAGTAAACACAACCAACAATTGGAGTGATAGCATTACTGAAAGAGTTTTGTTGGTGTACATGAAAAGGCATTACAGGGAGTATTATGGCAACAATGCGTTGAATGGTATTTTTGACATTTTGAAATGTCCCCAAAGAGTAAACACAGTAGTGGACTTTAAATTTGGAGTTCTCGTAGAGCATATTTACAAGAAAGATGTTTTTATGTAGGATTTAACATAAAGCAGTTAGTCCAACAGTTGGTAAAAAGCAAATTATAATCTCTAAAACAGAGGACAAACACCACATAGTATTTAAGAACAAATACTTTTTAAATTACCTTTTTGCCTGGAATAGTTCAAAAGAAATGTAGACAACATTTAAGTGCAAAATGTAGTAGTTGTTCGTAAATTACAAAATTATTTTATTTTTTAGAAGTATATTGAGAAATCAAAAAATATAAACTATGTTCAACAATGCCACATTTCACAAACCTCGAGGGGTGTGCACAGCCCAAGTAATTCCACTTAAAGTTGTAGCTGAATCTGAACTTTTTACTAATTTGCTCTTTGATGTTGAGGAGCTTAGCGCGGTTTTGGGTCGAGGCCGAGTTTGAGAAGATCCACCTTTTGCAAGTTTAATCTAAGACCAAAAACAAACTTTAGTTAGTTGCAGACAGTGCACACTGTTTCAGCCTGTAAGGTCTCATTAGTGCAGCTGGTGACAGGACATTGGCCGTTTAGGGCCGCTGCACTGATGAGACCTTGCAGGTCGCAGTCTGCAGCTCACAAATCAACATTGGCTTTTTGCTGTTAAACTTTAGTTACAACTGTAAATATACAGATTTGTTTCATAACAAAACATACCTGTTTGTCAGAATCTTTCAACTTTTTTTGAATTGTGAGGTAATCTTTATTTGAAAGACGGACCTGTTAATTAATTTATTTATTAAACACATCATAACTTGTCAGCAGACTTCGCATATGGGCAAATTGCTTAAAAAACAAAACATAACTGTAGTTTTTTTTTGCCAAGTCAAGAATCGAACATTCCTCTTTTTTATGCATTACTAAATAGCTTTCACTACAGTTTACTAGAAATCTTTTAAAAGGTATCTTTTTATTCATCAACATTCCAATAATTTTAATTGTCGACAAACCTTCCAAAAACCAGCATTGCCAAAAACTAACTGTATCTAGATGTGCTTACAGTCTGGGTGAAACTGCTAAATTTCGCTTTACAACAGTTAGAAGGCTATGAAAAACACTATCTGTGGTTTTAGCACAAAGCTTAAATGCAACATTGTGTCATGTCATAAAACCTAATCCATTACGCCTTATCACACAACTTACTTCAACTGGCTGACCACAAAACTACAAAATCAACAGAGTTTGAAAGAAAGTACATCCATGCCTGAGTTTTAAAGTCTTCTGCTTTAACAGGAAGATCAAGAAATGCTTCTGAATGCAGAGTTGGATGTTCATATTTCAATTCTTCGTGTTCATACTGCTCATTCAATGCTTTCCAAACACGCTTATCTTTGGGTATTACAAACTGTTTGAAGTTGTCCACCTGAATAAAAGCAAATATGTAATATTTTTAACATTAAGTTTTAAATATTTAAGTTTTTTAACATACTGCCTTGGTATATATCTACTTTGCACAAACTAAGCTGACAATTTAACCAGCATTAAGTGCCAATGAACTTTTTTTGACAATTAAGATGCAATAAAGATGGTATTTACACAACAACTTGCAAAACAAAACATAAATTAATGATGCAATATGTTGTTCTGCGTCACAAATATATGACATAACTGGGCACCAAGCAAAAGGCTTT
>QXVZ01020893.1:15904-36927 GCA_008931825.1 Phallusia fumigata | reverse complement strand
CGTCGAACGCTACGCATCTGCTGTGTAACACCAACAACAACGTTCCCTATTTCACTGGACGTCCCACTCAGCAGCCTAGTAACACGCGTTGTTACGTCACTGTGCGTTATTTAGGGGTGCGCAGGAATTCCGCGCGTAAAAATAAACGACGCGGGGGTTTGGGGGTGTGATTTAAAAGACATTGCGCTAATTGTCGGAAATTAGATTGCCGTTCCACAAAATGACGCGTCATTGTGTATTACGACAGGAAATAAATGAACACTAATTACGCAATGCACATGCGACGTAATGTTTTATGACGTAGTGGTTTAAAAATCGTGTCGAAAATTGATTTGATTTGACAGCGCGTTTAAAACACCACCTATTGATAAAGCAACTGTGTCCACGCAGTGACAGTGTTTTTTTGAAAGCAGTCCTTTCGTACGTAGCCCTTCGAAAGTACGTATTCCATCACAACTCTTACAAGTTGCTTTCCAGCGAACTTCGTGCGATCAACCGTGGTAAATTTGTTAGAAAAAGTCCAACGGTCAAATTTTCGTCACCGACATAATTTGAACACATACATTCATGCCTAAAACGGTTTTCTAAAAACCTTTGTGAAGATTGAATAACTTCTTCGTACTGTTCTGAAAGACTGCACGAAGCTCGCTCGGTACCTACTCAAGCTCAGCACGTAAACAGATAAACTGATGTTGCTGATCAGCTGTAACATTCTACTCGCAGAAAAGTAGAACAACACTAAACACGTCGACACTTCCCACAATGTACATAACGGCACCTCGCGTAATACAACAGGATGGGTTGAAACTACACAGCGTCGCTAACGTTGTTTCCAACCTTTACCACGTAAGCAGACAAAAATGCGTGAACACCCAAACTGGTGCGTGAGAATCAACAAAGCCTTGGGCGTAAAACGAAGCTTTGTGGAGCGGATTGCCGACAGTTTAATTCGTCTTCCTGTTATGCAACTTTTTAACGCAAGTGCATCGAGGTAAATTAGAATTTATGCAGAGAGAGATCGGCCATTTCCGGGAAGTTTGGTTCGTTCGGTCGCACTGGGTCAAAATTTCGTCTGTCTGTAAAGGTAAAGTTTAACACACGACTTTTAGTTTTGTTTTAAAGGTTTTTTCCCCTTTTATTGTCCCAGCGACAAAGCGCGCTAAACACAATTGACCACGCAAAAGCGTTTGTTATACATTTGGTTTGTCAACCAATTGCCCTTACAGGGACCACAGATCGCACTAAAACGTTGCAGCTTTTAAAAAGCCAAACCGGTCTATATTACGGATGAAGGATTTCATTACCATCTCGCCTCGTCATTACACCACAGAGATATCCTTTGATCTTAACGACATAAGTGTGACCTTTGAAGCTGGGGCTTAGGCGACCGAAGTCACTGAACCCTTTTCGGGTAGTAAATAAAACTCAATTTCACTCAAACACTTATTTTTTCGCCAAATGTACAGTACTTTGTTAATGCTTACATAACCAAATAGCGTTTACGTTGTACAGCATTTGGTTACCAAGTACCAAAAAGATAAAAACAACAACATCATTGGCTCTCAAGAACGGAATTTTGCATTGCTATCCACCTAGAGCAGACTGAAGCCAAACGAAAACAGTCTCTTACAGACACGATAACAGCGATGTAAATGAAGCCACTTCAACCAGTATGAGTCATCACAAACGTATGAAGCATGTTGCTATCCTACGTAAATGATTCTTCACCTAATGCATAACAACAGAAACTAACAGTGGGGTGCCAACAAACAAACTGAAATCCGCAACAACTCGGCCTTGCGAGGGAGAAATCTATTTCCCTCAGGACCCGTAAGTTAATCTAATTAACCGACGAGGTGATGTTGATGGTTGTGTTTGATTTCCTCAATGTTGCAACACTTGTAAGGTTGTGAAGGTTCAAAAACAAAAAGCTGCAGCTTTTAGCTTGGTAATGCTCTTAAAACTGAACTGTATTTTGTGCATGTATCTTTTCAACCTGAATACACAACGATCAACGCTTAAGAGCTAAAACAAAAATCAAATGCCTTTATACATCAGCGTATCTCAAAGCTATCCTCCTTTTAATCACAGACACGCTTTTGGTTAACCTAAAAAACTGTTACCTTTCTTTATTGTATAGTCTCTGCGAGAAAAGCTACTTTCTCCATAAACACTCAAAGCTCGCATGGATGAACTGATGTTTTCAAATCGTGTTACAAACCCAATGGTTTTAAGGATTATGAGGGCATCGAAATGTAAGTTGCCCACTGACTAAACTCTGCGAAGCGGGTTGCCCAACGAGCATTGTGCATTCAGCTAATTCGCGTTTGTGAAGGTATAAACTCATGTTACCTCCGCATTAACAAGGTCCGATGTCAATTACTACACCATAAGTATGTGCGCGTTATTTTGGTCGACGAAAGCACTTTCCCACAAACAACCATTTTGTTGTCATCGATTCGACCCCTTGTGACGCCACAAAACATTAGCTCACATTTCATTCTTATTTCGAAATAGGAAACGTCACTCATCGGATGAAAGGCGTTGCAGTGTAGCAAACTGGGAAACGAGAATGGCTTGTTTCGTCGAAATTGAAGCAATATTGGAAACAAATATTAGTTGCTTTGAGAAAGGGCTTAACACGGGACCTGCAATAAAAATCAACTCCTTCGGGACAATGTGTTTATACATCCCGTTGCATAATGGAACTAGTTAATTTCTATTTATTTCCTAATTTACCGAAAAGCAGTTCCTTTGTGATTCTGCGTAAAACACTAAAAACGGAAAAATTATAATTACGTAAATGGTGGACATTTTCAAACAGACTTTTAGAGCGTAGATCCGACGAAATACAAAATTGAACCGAAACTTTTATAATCTAAACAGACAAAGCAAAAATAGAAATAGTATGTCGCTACGATGTCTATCACCAAGCTACACTATCCTGTCAGATCTCACAATCTTTCGCAAGAAAAGTACGTTGTTAATACTAATAACCTCCATAGTAACTGAAAGGCTAAAACTGGATACGCCCTGTTAGCATGAGCCAATTTGTCACTAAGGTAGTCTTATTGCACATCCAGGGCTTAATGAAAACCCATTAGCAACGCCTAAATACGTACATAGCTTAGCTTATTGGAATCTACTACACAATAACATAAGCATAAGGTTCTCACAACACAGTGCAAGATTGCTTGACGTTTAACCGAACTGGCCTGACCTTAGCAAGTCAACACACAATCACCCAGCACTAATTGCTTGCCAATGGAAATCAGTAAAACCCTAATTGACTGGTCGCTTGGTTCATTGCTAACGACATGAACCGAATTTGGACTCGTCTCATTAGCCGAAGTGCCTTAACCGTGGGAAAACACTTGTTGTTGTTTTTGTTTCCAGGGTTATAAAGCAACTTAGTTTCCAAACCTTGGTAATGTTAGGGTTGTGCCTGGAAATGCTGCTGATAAATTATGTGCAACCATGATTTGCGAATGGTGTAAACTTATTACCGTTTTAGGTGTACGCTTTCGTTTCTAATCGATAAAAAACGTTGCGCTTTTAATGTCGATCCACCCAGGGCGTAGCCGGAGGGAGGGGGGGGCGTCATGTCCCCCCAAATTTTTAAAATTGTTTAGTAAGGTAGGCTTCCCCTGCTGGAAAAAAGTTCTACATTAAGTTAGGTTGTTTGAGCCCCTTCAAAATTTTGGGCTGGCTACGCTGTTGGATCCACCAATTATGTTATTCACTCTTTGCGCTTTGTGACGTATTAGCGCTGCGCAGGTACTTCCGACTTGCTGATTGTTTAGTGATATTGCGTCGCTATTTGTACCACCAAACAAAATTACTAAACTTCTAAATTTCTTCAGCCTAATTATCTTCTTTCCAATTGTATTTTCACAGTGGAATGTATAACGATGAATCATTTTGTGTGATAAAACTAACACACAAATCAATAGACAAATTCATTCCTAGCTGTAATTGGAAAAAGGCGCCAAACCAGCACAGAAATTTTAAAATATTTCGTCACTGTACCTTCCTCGCTTCATAATTCCATGCATGACTGATTTCTTGCGTTGAATCCGATTCGCTCTGGTGCTGTCCGTCTCGCTTGTCTGATAACTGCCGCGGCTTGTCCCAGTGGTGGTTCGAGTTCTAAAAAACACAAGCGCTTTAAATTTGGTTTTCGTTAGTAACGCGATGTTACGATTCAACGGGACATTAGCAAACTTGCACCAACGTGGTAATCCTACGGAAGAGTCATGATCTCATTAAAGGTAAAAAAATTTAAGCAAATGTTCGAAAGCAACGAGTTCCTCACATCTGCGCTGTTTGTGTAGTCACTAGTTTAAAGACTAGTCAGAACGCCAGCGTATCGATTTATCAGAGATTCTCAGGTTATAAAGGTCATTAAAGTCACAAGGCCAAAATATATATATGAACTGTGAGCCTTTTCACGTGGACATTTTTTTAACATAAAGTCTGTATTTAAACACCCCCTAACAGCCAAAGATAGCAACTCGCGGAAAAAAACGTGCACAGTATGGTCTGAGATGCGTCAGATTGTCGCGGAGCAAAACGAGGATTTTAAAAGGCTCACTGTCCCCACCTTGTGGTCGAGTTGGTGTTGGTTCTGCCTTCACGTTGAAAGAACCACTTGGCCGCTCGCATTGTTGAACTGCGGTTGCTATGGGTACTCGACATTGATGACGTACGGCTGTGCGACGTGTTAGCAACCTCAACACGGTCTGAAAATAAAACGTCAAGAAGTGTCATCTGATTGACAAACACGTGCAGCTAAATGCATTTGTCTAAATGTTTGCATTCAAATGAGTAGTTGTTTGTTTGTTTTGTTTCTATTTTAGATGGGTGGAACCGCATCTGAATACATAATTCGCATGACTATTTTGCCCTCAAGCTGGGCGCCACGTATCATTGGATCATTTTTTATTGATTTTATGATTTGCAGCAATCAGTCTGTTTTATACAGATCAGCACGTCGGGTTCTACCGGTGTTGTAGCATTGGTGCTTCAGTTTCTTGCTCAAAGACCACATGAAGGGCGTTATGGGATTAGAACTAATAACCTTACGAGCGCGGTCGCCCCAAGGTCGTTTTGTTGAATGAAGATGGACAAAAAATGGTCCAGGTACACTGTACTGTGTTCAGTAAATACGAAGACTACCAAACATGACTATAAAAGAAAAGTGTAATTTGGACAAAACACGAAATGAATGTTGATTTGCAGGTTGTTAGTTGGAAGCAAATCCTGACGAATCCTTTTCTAAACCGTGTCTTACAAGCGTTATTGCAAGTATACGTTTTTGTCGCGACAGTTTAAAAACAATAAGCCGCAGCACAAGTTTCAAACACAACGAATCAATATTATCTTACGATCATTAATACCACGGCTGTAAGAACATCCGGCTGTGTAAGTAAGATCTCTATGTTACCTGGAACTTGCAACGTCACAACAGTTCTAAATTCGTCCTCTTGTGGCGCTGCTTCCACTATGACGTCATCGGTTGATAAATCCGTCACTTTTATATCCCCAGTACCGTTTTCCATCATGTGGTATCCGTTTATGGATCAGGTTTTAAATTTAAATTTAAATTTGCCTGTAAGACAGAATTGGTGAAACCAGATTTGAGATTTTTGCAAATGCTTTTTTCGTCTGGTGTGGCGAAATGATCAAATCCGAGCGGTCTGATACTTGATCAAATTACACAATGTACTCTTGTTGGTTCATAGCATCATCAAAGTATCCGTTATGGCTACTATTATCGATGCATGCAGCGCATAAGACGTGCAAAATCGAATATCCTCCTGCGTTGTTTAACGAACGAAAAGAAATTGGTGTTGCTCGCTTCACACGTGCTTGGTGTAAGCAAGTCTTCAGAAAATAATTGTGTCTCCGCAAGCAACATATGTTTTAAAAGCAAGAATGTAATAACGAATCCAGGAAGTTTTTGGGGTGACAGCATATATTTTTTACAATGGCTGCCAGCTTAGAAATTTTCACCCGGGGTATCGACGCCTATGCCATCCGGTAGAGTAAAACACCTTGATGACAATGTCAACGTATAACCTGGGAGTGTTGCCTGGCTAACAACTAAACACAGTTATCAAATTAATTTCAACACAACCAGTTGGCAATACCAGAACCAATATATCTATCAATGTTGTTTAACTGCATCAATGCAAAATACACAGTGGTGTTCAGCTTAAAAGGGTTTCAAGTCTTTACCGTCTTGCCTTTTAACCTTTATGACTCATAATTAACCAAGATCTTCCAAGCAGCAGCGGATATTTAAGTAACGCCCGGTTTTGCCAAATCGTGACTGGATGTGACGTCATCGCATTGTTAGTTTCAATGTTTCGGTGCGGGAAGAACCCCTGATACGCCATAGCCGGCTCTGTTGTGTGAATATAAGTTTTTAAATTTCGGAGTGTATGAAAAAAATCAAGCTATGTAATAGAGTTGTTTTATAAATGCTGTTTTCCATCATTAAAACAAAAGCGTTTTGACAATGATTTGAACGTAGTGCTGATTTCTTTCCACACTGTATCAAAACATTTGACGTCACTTGAACCTAAAACGTTTTGGTACGTTAAGACTAAATTGAACTAAAAATTCTAGCAAAATACGGTAATTTGGTTCCCCAAAAAATCAACAGCCTCGCTTGGCAGCCCATTTAAAGTACAAAATATGCCAAAAGCGAAACACAACTTTCTCTACACAATATTGTACTTACCCTAACAGTATGCAAACTCTTGCACTCGCTTCAGCGGTTAAATAGCGCAAAAAAGTAATAAATTTGCTAGTACATTTGTACCGTGTGCTACGTTGTGACAATCAATGCCATGATTGCAAAATGATTAAGCCCATTAACTTGTACATTCTGCGTAATAATAAGACTCGTCAGAAAACTATTCATCTGTCACATGTCAGACAATGCATGCGTTCCATACGATCAATAGTCGTTTGTCAGCCATGGTGTCATGAACTGATTCATAGTCTACGTAACAAACGTTAAGTTTTCGTGTTAGTCTCACCTTTCTGCGCAGTAAACAACAAATTCAGTTTACTAAAACCGATGACTAGTTAAAATACGTGCAACTTATTTAGAGTTTTTGGACAAAAAAATAGCTTAAACATTGTTTCGACAAACTTGCAATTGGTTAAAATCATTTTTCTTGTAATAACTAAAACTGTTACCTCATTGCCTGCATTTATCTCAGTAACAACGGCCTGTTAACGCTAAAGTCTCCGTTACAACTACACAGACTGATCCAAGACCCTAGGGGAAAACAAATCAAATTGTCTGCGATGAATAAGTCAACTGAAATATAACAAGCTACCTAGACAAACACATCCGCGACTGGTTAATCATTTGCACTCTGGCACTGGAAGACTATAAACGTTTGTGTAACGAGGCGGTAAATAATGTCTGTAGCCTAAATGGAACCAGCTAACACTTCTGGCTTCTGCAACTGAAGAATGACTACACGTTTGCTGGTGGGTGATAAGTAGACAGCGCATAGTTGCTGAAACGCAAGGAAGTGGTGACACACTGCGCGAAATTTAGCCAAGCCAACAATTTGTAACTTGCACACGCCACAATTCTTTATCAAGTCATCGCTCCATGGTTTGCAAAAACTTGGTAGGAATACGTAACAACCTTTAACACGGCTATGCTATAGCTATACGGGATCTTTTCTAACGGATCAGAACCTGGAAAAGCAGTTTACATACATACGACGGGCACCATACAATCTGCTTCCAACACTGCGGTTTGTTTCTAACCGCTGTCCTAAAGTTACGATTTCTAAATGATAAAAACCTCTTAGTTTCTTAGTCCAATCACCAATTAAGAGACTGCTTTAAAGACAGCTTTTAGAGTCAAGTTATTTGTTCTACCTTTTGTAATGCAGTACAACGCCCCTTCAGTTATTAGTGGGCCATGGCGGCACGACAAGTATGTGGGTTACCTGTAAGGCATTCTTGTGTTTACTAATACGCAGCGAAGCGTGACAGCCGGCTTCAAGTAACAGGGACTGCGAATGGCGAAGGTAAACCTATTTTCTGCTAATAAATTGCTTCTTTACTAAAGGCTTCGGTGCCTTACTCATATTGTTTAATTAAAGTTTAACACTTCGTTGGGCCATAAAAGTTTTTGTCAAAGTTTAATCAAGTAAGAGTCATATTTGTGTAGCTTACAGCAGTGCATACAAACCGTTAAACACGTATTTGTAATGTACTGATCACCTGAACGTTTCAAACCTGGTTTGGACCCTAGTTTGTTGCGATATTGATTGTTTATGAACATATGTTTGTCGGGTCAGACGAAAGGAGGCTTTATATTTACAGTGCATTTTAATTTCGACACAGCACGATTTGAACTGAACTGTCCATATCGCAATAATACGGTCTATCGCACTACAACAAGCTACCACCAGTTAACCAAAGCAACCTACCACACCAGAGATACCAAAGCTATCCAAAAATAGGTTGAAAAATCATTCAGGACATGCTGTAAACTTCACGGACGTTTTGAAACCGCTGGTACACAAAATCACTCACATTACAATACTGTCACTCAGCATACGAACATGTCTAGTGACGAGCACCACATACAAAGTGCAACTGTAAACAGTAAAACCCAAACGCGCGCTAGTTGTATGGCACAGAACTGGCACTGGTAAAACACAAAGACATGACGAACACACACACTCATAGCACTTACAACTGGTTTCGTTCCTTGCACAATAATTTCGAATATCAGATTTCAATTAGCACTTCCTCAATACTCACACAATAGCGAAACTGTTATGGCTGAAGGCATCGCAAAACAATTAGGCCCGAATGGGTTTGGTAGAACAACATAAAACTAACACTGCTTTCTTGTTTTTTTTTGTTTTCATTCATGCAACCCAGTTTTATCCAACATTGCAATCTCAAATTTTAATCTTCAAAGCAACAAAATAGTTTCTTTGCCTTCTGCTTGCAGTGTACAATGTCATTAAATCTCCCATAGCAAGAGCTTACGTCTTAGGCCTGGCAGCATGGCAACTCATACATGTGTGAGTAATACGCCGATTAATACCAAACGTTCCCTCCACTACACGATTCCCAATCGGTTTCCAAGACCATATGAGGCGTGATTTATGCCGCTGTCTAAAACAGAGAGGTTCCAACTGCGGTACACAGTTACATTTTATTTGACCATCCCCGTTAAAAATGGTACAAATTGCGGCTCCAGAGACGAATGTAACCTACAGCCTGCGTTTAAATGAATTCTACATTTCAACTTTTACCTTTCGCACATGAAAGGTATAACTTTCAAGTATCTATTTGCGATTTCGTTAATATAAGTAAGTTTTGTAGTAAGTTTTCACCAAAAGTTATGCCAATAAACTAACAGTTACAGAACCAAAGTAAAACTTAAATAACTACCGCATAAACATACACGTTTCAAATTCATTCTGTTGTCTAGTTATTTCAATTAATCACAAAAATTAGAAAACGAATTTAATTTGAGCACAAATGCGCATTAAACGCTTGCCTCAAGAGTTGCAGACTAAATACATAGTGCACGTCATCTGAAGTACGTCATAACGTGACGTAGGATCAGTTGCGTGATGATTCAGAGACTGCAAGTTGGTCATAAGGAATTAACGCATGCGATGAATACACTGCGTTACCCGGTACTGGAGTCTCCTTAAATGTCCAGTACAGAAATAGGTGCAAAGATGGAAACACCAGAAAAGGACAGCAAAGTGACATAAACTTAAAAGATAACTGTGGGAGATAATATATCAATATGTATGTGGGTGATACATAATAATGCTATTAAACTTTCGATTAAACTTTTGCACTGATGATGACAACAGCGATTGTTCAAATGTTTGCATGACAATGTGTTTACTGTTTACAAACTCCCTGGTAATTACGTTTATCACCGGGGTTTCATAGGGTAAGTTCCTGGCAAAATGAGATGCCATATTTTCACCGATGGAGCTTTTACGTCCCTTGTTATTTCAGAATTTCCATTCACTATTGCTGACAAAAGGAGTTTTACAGAAACTGTTGGAAATATGCGGCAACAAGTCAACGTTAGTACATCTAAATTCATTATTACCAGTGTACAACTCGCGACTGCTTGTTGCGGTTGTTTATAATTATTTATAGTTCCGCCTGGTGGCGCCAAAGGATCAGTATTTACATCTTGAAAAAACCTGATCGGGATTCGTTCTCGGGATCGTCCCGGGTCGAACCCCGTGAAAAAAAGAAACAAAAAACAAAGTAGCAGAACAAGCAACAACCTTTCTGCTTTTGCAGCAAGTACTGAGTGAACATTTTATTAGTATAAAAAGTATTTCAGATGTTAATTTCCAAGTTGGCTCATTGCTATATCTGTGACCAAAAATCTTTATGAAATGTCGATCATTTTTCCTTATATCAAGACACAAATTTAAATTTTTGCAAACCATTGAACCAACATTAAACAGTTTTTGTATGAGCAAATAAGCGTCTTTAAGTAAACGATATTTTAAGAATTGACTTTAACTACGATTTTCAAATTACATAAATTTTATTTTTCTTGAAAGGTTCTGTTGGATTCATCTAAATTTAGTGAGCATCATCACAGGTTTAAAATAGCAGCAGAAGAAACATCGGAAATACAACTCTAACATTGAAATTAAATTAGTTTGGGCGAGCTCCTAATTACCATCGATCTAAATCCATTCACAATACATCGGGATTCGGCCTTTGTATTCAAACAATAGTTTAACATATCCGATCGACACGGCGCAACCTTGCTCCCTATACCCGATTACCTTGAACTAATTTAAATGGAGATTAAGATTCCGACGCGGAAATGTGAGGGGTTTGGCCGATTGCGGTCAACGATCAGTGGGAGTGTTATGTTTATCAGCTTCTTGCTCCCGTAGGTTAAACGGTCAAGGTGAGAGCTTATTGACCGTTTGACATCAACGGGGAATGCGGTTAGATTCAAATTGCGCCCGCGTACTTTCACTACCTCGAACCGTGATCAATTTGCGACGTTAATAACCCAAACTACGTCGATTCTATTCGAATAAGACAATAACGGGGCATGTAGCCGACATTAGTGGCGTACTTGCGTAATCGATTGAGGCAAAACATTGGTTCTGTGTTTAATTTAATCGCAAAATACGCCAGAGTTTTAATACCCATGAAATGCACCAAAGCATGTTGGCGTCTCACAAGTTAAATTTCAAATCTTAACTGGCCCACCAGGCTTTAAGAAATATTGTAACTATGCCCAACAAACTTAGAAAAAAACTTAGCAGCATAGAGTTGGGGCCATGAAGTGGCCAACAATATGTAGGATTTTGTATTGTGATATATATAACGTTTGGTTTTCTTCTTGATAAATCTAAATTTAACCAGCCAAACAAACACTGTCGAGTGTTTGAGGAACAAACAGGAAAGTGCCACAGCAAATGTCATCGTTTGTCCGACGCCTTAAGTTGTGGCAACACAAATAAATAACTGTAAGTTTGCGTGTGAAAATGAAGGTCAACGAATCGAGGACAAATCATAAATTTGGTTCAAAGTGTGATGCATTTTCCGCAAACAACAAAAACCTCCCAATCCAACCAAAACAAAGTTCTTGATCCAATTTCCCAGGCCCTTGAATGCAGATTATAATTTCCATAATCACTTGAGGTATTTTCAATAACAGAACACGAACAATCAGCAATTCACCAACGGCAGCGTGCAATTATTTCCCTTCATTGTCCCAACGTCGTGATCGCCCCTCAACGAGGTGACGTCACACCAGTCGTCATGGCGTCATAACGGCCGTGGCACGTGCTGGTTCAGGAATACTTTCATGTCGTTGTTTGGACGAAAACGTGGAAACATTCAAGTGTTTTCTGAACGAGTTCAAACGTTTTTGATCGTTGATGAAACCCGCAATTAACTTGTTCCTCTGGAAGTTTTCTTGAGTTTGTTGAACAAAAACGTTTTCATGTTTTGCTGTCGTCATAATTTAAAGGTGATATTACATAACCTGCCGGAAAGCAAGGAGAAGTGGAAAACGAACTTGCTCCAATGTGATAAAGCTGTAAAAAAGAACTAGTGGCCAAGGATTCGTCATTACGTCATTATTCAATCATGAAAGTACAATAAAAACTACGTTGCAAAAAAGTGATGAAAAAAAAAGGAATTTGGTGCCCATGGATCAAATGAAGCCGGGAAAATGGCACTCGTACGTAAAGTAAAGTCTTAGGGAAACTTTATGTTGAACACAATACGATTTCTTGTTACCCATGAGAGCAGCCGATGCCACGAGAACCCAAACACTCCCTGTTGTAACTTAACTGGAAGCACATTCCACAGAAGTACAAAAAAAGTTGCAAGACAACTTTCACACGAACAACAACGACGCCAAGCGCAACCACATCAAACATCACACCACGCGCAATGACGCTAATTACCTTAGCGACCATGCCATCTGCTGCATAGACTTCTCCATACCTTGTTAAAATACACGGTTGCAGCCTCAAAATCGGCTGCTGTGGGTGTTAAGTAACTGGGCGTAACCCACACATCAGTCAGGCCGCTGCCAGGGTTGTCATTAGAAGATTCGGGTTCATCTTTGCTGGTGCCGTGCCGTCTCACCGCTACTGGTTATTATCGAGCCTAGTTACCGGACAAACCTCGCTTTCCGTGATTTCGTTGGTTCTGCACTCGGGGTCAACTTAGCGAGTGAAGGTGAAGGCGGAGGTTAGAATTTAAAGTAGGCGGGGCAGTGCGAAAAGGGGCGTGTCTCTTTGCCATGTTGTTGGTTGCATAATCGTTGGAAAAATATATTTCCTTCTGCTTCTTCGTATTCATTACCCTCCTCTCTCTTCGCTTTCTCTCGGACTATTTCTCTTTGTCTTTTACTTGCCATACCTTCCGTCCCATTAAAATCCTGTCTTGATGTTTTTCGACGTTTTAGCATTGAAGTGAATGGACGACCGGGGGTCGGCAGCTAATAGGGATAATTGGAGTGACCTGATCTTACCTCCCCTATCATTTTCTGTGCCAGATTTTACTCCGAACTGGCTCTTGCGGTTAAAATTGCCTGGCAGGGACATTTATTTCAGGAGATTTCTTGTATTGGTGTCGCTCTATGTGTTTTGTTACCTTTAACTGCAAATTCCTGCTTTTGTCTAGAATAGCAGTAATTCATCGTTATTTATAGCCTGCATCCACATAAAGGAGAAACGGTTCTAAGTACAATGTTTTCATGCACAACAGTTGTTTTTGCACACAAACCTAATTGACAAGTAAGGCAACTAACGTTTTTTAAAAGTTTTATAGAACAACTAAAATGAGTTACCGCTGAATCCACACAACTTTCACAAAATAGTACAAACTTTTAAACTTTATATGTTGGGTTGTTTAAATTTCGTTCGTCGAAGCATTTATCAGTGACAATAAATAAAGTAAATAAAAAAATGACAGACAAATAAATCGCAAACATTTTGCATACAAGTGACAATCACAGTAAAGCATTCCAATCCCATCAAAGTGTGAAATTTCATTTTCAGAAAATTGATATTTATACATATAGGGGAAGTCCCAGATCGTGGGGCACTTTTCCTGGGGGTCAATAATCGGGGGTCGGTGGTTTGTAGAGGGGGTGGGATGTTTTGTTACGGGGGTTGAGGGGGGCGCGATGACGAGCGTGGGAAAGCGACTCTCAGGAATTCGCGGAAGAATATAAAAGTACTTGAAAGTTTCGAGCAGGAATGTGAACCCGCCCCGCTAATTGTGCGANTAGGCATGAATGGGAAACGGTATTCGGATGTTGATGGTTGTGTCAAAGGGTTTTCAAATTCAGTCTTGATGCGTTTTTGGAAAGGTGGTTTCCACTCTACAGTGAAGTTCCCGGGTGTTGTGTAGAGGGGGTGGGATGTTTTGTTACGGGGGTTGAGGGGGGCGCGATGACGAGCGTGGGAAAGCGACTCTCAGGAATTCGCGGAAGAATATAAAAGTACTTGAAAGTTTCGAGCAGGAATGTGAACCCGCCCCGCTAATTGTGCGATGCCGTTGTAAGTGTTAAATATTTTGTTTTGAGTCGATGTTTCCATCTGCGGTGTGGATGGAAATTTGGTGTGCTGATTATCTAAACATAAACTTTGTTACCTGAGTTTTGAAACAATTCCATCCTCCACTAACTTAGAACAACCTTTATAAACACAACCATGTTTTGATGCTTTATTAATTCAAGCTTTTCAAACACAATTCAGTACCACCCTTGAAGCACGACCTCAAAGCCATTACCAGCAAAATCTATCGAAGTTGCCCCACCCACCCCCAAAACGCCCCAACTGGTCCACGCTGTGTTTACTATTTACATTGTTACGTCGTCGCCGCCCCAGAAAAATCACTTTCCACTTCTCGAACCCCAGATCAACTGTCAATTTTAATTATGACGTCACAATAGTCGGCGTGACGCTGTCAACTTGTGACGTAACGACGGGTGGCGATGTCGGCGACCCCAAACCGGGGTGAGACCCCGAACTGAGCCCCACCTCTGTGCCTCATTACGTCTGGGGCTGGGTGTTTCTTTTTTAGATAAGATCCTGCACACCTGGGGAGACGAGAGAAGCAGATTGCACGCGGAGATAGCGCAAGGCGAGAAGCCTCTGCTGGCACGGATTTTGCTGGAAATATTTGCACTTGGATCAAGTCCAGGAATGTCAGAGGGGGCTGTTGAACTTTAAGTGGTTAAGGGAAAATATTTTGTCCCAATTTTGACCCGCCCTAGTTAACTGAGTATAAGGCCAGTATTTATGCATGGTCAGTGGTTACAGTTTACAATCATATAAACCACTTTACGTTTTATTCACGTTTTCATTTTTACCACACTTTTGTGTATAACGCACGCTTCTCCTAATTATGCACTGATGATGACAACCGCGATTGTCAAAACGTTTGCAATAAAATGTATTCACTATTTACAAATTTTCAGGCAGGTAGGTTTTTAATTAATCTACTTTTCAAGTCCGTGTCTTGTATTCCTAAATCGCTTTACTTTTCCAAAATATACGTTTGATTTTTCTTAGGAATATCTTTACAACGAGAAACTTTACGATCATTTTAAAACATTCAGTAGATATATTTAATTTCAAAGCAACCCAGGGCTTTTAAGCAACTAAATTTACCCGGAAATTCCTGGCAAATTCTTGCGTGTGGTCTTACCTCCCAATTAACATCTCGCGTTGCAACGTCACAATAAACCCGACTTTGTCGTCAGACTAATCGCAGGTCATGTGATCGCGCGCCGGCATTGTTACGTGAATTTTCACAACATCGATTTCGTCCAATCGGCGCCTGTTGCAACACGATCACGTGACCCGAGACCTTGCCGTCGCGCATGACTGCACACTGATGGACAAACAAAGCTGGGGTTGGGCAAATAAAACAAGGACAGATACTAACGTAAAAGACGGTGCATTTGTAAACTAGAACAACGGTGTGTGATTAATGATAAGGATGTTTCAGTTTATTGTTGTGATTCTAATTCGTCTCGGACGGATAAGGCGCTAACTCGTATGCTTTTGTAAGACGATAATTATTTCTTCACTTCTGAAAACATTACAACCCAACTTTTAGTGGGGTTTAATAAAAATTGTAATCAACTGGTTCTCATGTATCTTGCGCATGTGGTTTGTTTGCATTTTATACTTAAAGGACAACGTTACATTTTCAAAACAACTAAAATACGTTTCAATTAATTTAAAATTTCACTGAATTCCAAACCAAAAACCATTAAGTTATCGAAGGCTTTTTTCTTGACACATGTTTCAAAAAGCTTTTAGTGAAATCTTTCTGCTGACGTGTAATTTCCGGTATCATTTCAGTAATTTGTGGATTACTTCGGTTATTAGTGAAAACCAAGGTACGTAATGCCCATACGAGTGGGGGGTGCGACGCCCATACGCACGTGATTACATGGCATTGTTGCGTCATAATGCACTCTGAAAAAGCGGAAAAGTGTCCACTCGTAAAACGATAAAAGTTTGCAAAGGTTTTTCCTATAAACCAGTTGCAGTGATTCAGTTTACGGCTTGCTGGGAGATTTTTACTGAGCTATATGAACGTTGGACATATTTACCTTCTAGTTAGTAACAAATCGAATGTTGGCAAAGATGTCACTCTTTGTAGACAAGGAGAGGGCTTGTAACTAAACGAAAATTAACAATTGTGTTGGATATTTGTTGTATATGTTTAGCAGTAATAAACAGTATAAAGAGTTTATTACAACCACATAACACTGGGTGGGGTATTAACAAAGTAATGAAAACCTGCTTACAAATTACAAGTTATCGTTTCACTCTAGCAAGAGGCGACAGTTTAGACAAGCAATACACTATTAGACTCCAAGGCGCTTGTAGGGCGAAAAACCTGAAACCCGTTGGTTGACAATTGATATCCCATGCGAGCAAGGTGCGGTTAATCCGAGCGCGCCGCTGCATTAGAAGATCGAGCGTCGTCAGTCGTTTAATAGCTTGTAAGTGGCACTAATTTGCCAAAACAAACGCAACACGACGCGAGGCGAGGCATTGTCCAGTTTCGGCGCGCCGCAACCGACAATGGCGCTGCATGTTTGCACAGCGCAACCACTACATGTTGACTTATGGAGCTGAGTCTGATTGCCCGGTGCGACGCTCGGCGGCTCGCAATGATAATGTTGATGTAGCTGATGATGGCATTCGCCGCGAGAGCCAAGACTGTGTTGACCTCCTCGCACGTCTGGCCGGGGGTAAAACGCACCGGCAGAACTTAAGCGAGCAGAAGCACCTGGCAGGACAGCTATTTCGGCGTCGCTCAGTGAGTGGTGGAACTTGTGGAGATCTGTGCACGCCGGCCACTATGGAGTTTTATGTGTGTTGTAATTTGTATTCAGCGGTTTGTTTTGTTGAGAACAGTGTCAGACCTTTTTGGGTTTTTACTGCATAATATTTGTTGTTACAAGGCGTAGGTTATGAAATGCTGGCTTTCTTTAATCAAAAACTTGAAAATTTGCAAAGTTGTTGGACTATTATTAAAAAAACCTTTCGAGTTTACAATAACAAAGGGTCATATTTTTTCATCTGGATTTAAACGGCATATCTTTTACGGTCAGTGCAAGTCATAAGTAGAGGTTGAGCTGGTTTGGGCATAAGTTTGTAGTGGTTTGGTAAGTCATTGCTGAAGTTCTGTTGCAAAACACCCCGATAAAAAGCTTTACCTGAACCGTCGCTTTTGGGTCAACAGACTTTTAGCAGTGTAGGGATTGTAAAACGCGTACTTTACGAACATTGTTAAGCGGAGAGCATCGTAAAATCAACTGAACGAGCGATAAAAATACAGGAGATCAGTGGGATACATTTAACAACCGATCGAACTTTGGAATTTTCGGAGACGATTCTCAAGGACATAAAATATGACGCCAAATCGGTTGTTGCGGGATGTCATGCTTCTCTTCATCTGCTTCTGCGGTAAGTTACATGTGTTTTACTTGAAGTGAATTTGTCGCGAAAGGAAGTGGCGGTCTGGCCGACATCGGGTCGCGTCGGCGAGATCGACCGCAAAGTTGTTGACGATTCACCGCAGATGTTTGTACAATCCCCTCGGGGTGCAATTACGGTTGCGCGTCTGGGATTTTGTTGCACGGCAAGTTGTTATCCACCGCAAAGACTTGGACTGTTTTTAAATCGCACAAACCTAACTATTTTGCGGTGAAAAAAATTTCCAACAGCGCTTGAAATAATCAGATTTTTCTAAATCTGCTTCAACCTCGACGCTTAGCCTCGGAGCAGCCTTTGAAGTAGCACGTCAGCGCGAACTACGTGAAAGGAATGCTTGAAACAACCGGACAGGCCAGGAGGGCTGACGAATGACGCCACGCTTGTGGTTCTGCAAAAACAAGGGTCAGGTTTTCAATTAGGGCAACAAGTTTTCCCCCCTAACAACAATGCTTCCTTTTAGCTGCCCGCCGCAAACGCGCGAGCATTAGCTGATCGATAAAGGTGCGAAGTGATTAATACCTTCGCGTGTACGGACGGGGGTGCGCGGATTTAGGGGTAAAGGGGGAGTGGGATTTGGGGCGGCCCGCCAAAACATGTTTGCCTGGAGGAATTTCGATTTGATGCAAAATTTTGTTGTTGTCACGTCTTTTAGCTTCGAGTGAATGTTTTACGACCGATTTTTTGTTGACGCTGTAGGAGGTGAATGGAAGGTGGAATGTAATGAATTTAGCGGTTCGCTTGTAAATATTGCTTGGGTATTTTGTTTACTTTTGATAAAAACGAACTTGGAATGTTTGTTCTCCACGTCTAGGGATAAATTTTGACATTTCGCAAAACAAAATTATTAATTTAACCATTAAGTTTATTCTTAATTTTTATCGTATAAAACATTTTCCCTGTTTCGATGCTTTAGGCAAAGCCTAAAATATCACTTGGCGGCCACATTTTTTGCTGTCAGCACGAAACTTTAAAGCTTCTAAATATCGAACATAACATTGCATTGCGTATCGAAAAATTCCCGTCTATTTTTCGCCCACGTCCGACAAACGCGAGTTCACCGCAACAAACTCCATATTAGGTCGCGATCTTACCACATCGGGCCGCAGCATTAACACCTACTAAGGTCCAAACTCAATTTGAGATTGTATCTCGCATTCCGCTCAGCCGATCGTCGATCTAGAAACCCGATACGGACCGCAATACAATATATTGGCCATATCGCGACCATCTCAGCGTGCATATCGGATACTTAAAACGTGATTTGTTGACCGGTTTTTAAATGTTCCAAGCTGGCCACACTGTACGCGTTGGTGATAAACGGTGTCGTATGTCAAAAGAACGTCTAGGTTGCCATTTCTGTGGTTTATGTTGGTGCTGTGTGGTTTAATTTAGAGAGATACTAAATCATTGCAAACTAATAGAAGGACTTTGCGTTTAGCATATTGTTGCAGCGTAGGCGAAAAGCTAACATTTAAATGTCACTTTGATAACAAAAAACGTCAAAATATTTACAATCGTTTAATTATACTCAGCAAGGTTTATCAGGGACCAATTAATCAAGTTTTAAACCAATAAAAACGGCCGAAAACACCAGAGAGCGATTAATTATACACCTAAGCCTATATCAGGGCCTACTTCCGAACTTATCGACGCTCTACTATGTAAATTGTAACCTGAGAGTTATCAGATAAGAATATCGCCAGCCAAAATCCACTAGGGCATCTCACAATCTGTCAGTGCAAACTGGATGGGGACAGGCAACGTTTGCTTGCTGCGATCGACTGCTGCGTCTGCAACTAGTTTGTCTTCTGTCGTAATTCGGCTCTGCTTGTAGTGTAGCCACATCAATATGTCGTTTGTTAGCACATTACAGGCAAACCTGAAATAATCGTTGTGTAGTTTTGACATGCAAATGTGTTTTGGCATTTACATTCAAATCAATCCCTAACGCCTTTCGTAGTACGGCCAACGCAAAAACATATTTTTTGTGCCACGTACAATTTTTAATGGTTAAGGCAGGAAACAATTCACTTTTACTGTTAAAGAACCAAATGAGTTATGGTACGCAGCCGCTTAATTTTGTTCCAACGATGAAATGTTCCATCGTCACGGAGCACGTTAGCTATGTGAATCGTGATTACGGATGTACAGTGCACCTGCTTCGACTATGGGCCAGTCGTGATGTGGCAATCCACACAGAGACATGTGGAATGTGGGGAAAGCTTTCACCAAACTGCTTGCGCGTGATGATGTTGATTCAACACGATCGAATTTTCGAGGTTGTTTACGGGGAAACGAGATATACTGGGCTGGGCCGTCGGTTGGGCGAAGACAGCTTGAGGTGATGGAAACATATTTGCAACAGAGTTCCAGGGAGACATACATTTGCAGACACTAAAATAAACGTTTAAGTGCTAAGTTTACAGTCTTAATGGTCTCAATAAGAAGATACAAGCCAAAACTTATGTGTAAAACAGCATTTTTCAAAACGTAGAAAAGGTCTCATACGCAAGTACTGTAGTAAAATTGCATATTCTATAATAATTTCGTTAAAGATCTTGCATTTTTTATCTTCTTTTATCAAACAGCGGGTATTTGAAGATGTGGCATCGATAGATAATTGTAACGAAAAATTAGCAGTGACAGGGCGCGCAAAATTTCTAACATTTTCGAACCGTTCTAAGCAGATTACGCCTTATTAATATCCCAGTTTACTTAGCAATCCGCCGAAGAGGTCTTTCTAATATCACACGGGATTTCTTATCGCGGTTTGTTTGGCAGCTGCCGAATTCGCTATTCTACTGGCAACGGTTAATCGCAAACGTCAGACGGCTTGCCTCCGGTTTATTTACACCCAATCCCCTCCTAATCACGATTAGGAAAGTTTGGTCTTTGTTAACAAGCCGAGATTAAAAGTGGGTGGTCGGAATTTTAGACTGACACCCGATTTTTAATCATGTATTTAAACGTGCGGTGGTCAGAAACAAAATGATTTTGATCCCCATGGCACAAATACTAAACGAATATTAAGGAAAATATATTTAAAGTGTTCTTTAAAAAAACTGTTTCTAGCAAAATTTTGATCTGATTTGACAAATACGAAAAATTTGTTCACTCTTCTACTTAACTGCATTATTCGTATGTGTGCGATACGTCATTGCCAAAAACGTCCAACAAAATCAACTTCAATGCAAGCACTTGAAAGTAAACGAAGCCCCAAAAGATGAAGCTAATGCGGGGGTTTACTGTTAAGGGGGTCGCCAAGTGACCCCTAGGAGCGCTCGTTCAAAACACGATTGTAAGTGGAATTAGCCTTGTCGCAAAATGTTTGCAACAAATGGATCCGTTGCGAATTTTGTGAACATTGCCACCCAGTCGCGGACCGTCACCTGTTGTACGGGTTTAGAAAGTAAAGCTCCAACCATGAGAACATAAGCAAATCGTCGTCTTGCTTACACCACAGCCGACCCC
>QXVZ01020893.1:0-14703 GCA_008931825.1 Phallusia fumigata | reverse complement strand
CCACCCAGTCGCGGACCGTCACCTGTTGTACGGGTTTAGAAAGTAAAGCTCCAACCATGAGAACATAAGCAAATCGTCGTCTTGCTTACACCACAGCCGACCCCGAGTCGCACAGGTCATTGCGCATGCGTGGAAGTAATATCTCCATGCTCCAGGGGAGCTATTTTTCGACCAAAGCCTCTTAACTGCAAACAGGTGACGCTTTATTCCGTCAGCTGCACACATTTTTGCGAGGAGAGTCTTGGCACAAGGACTAACGTGTATAGAAGTGACCCTGTGCCGAAAAATGCATGGCCACTTGACGTTGAAGGCTCGCATGCGCTTTGTCACTGAAAGTAAACCTTTGGCACAATTTGAAAGTTGGTTGTGTTCTAATTGGGCTCCGGGGTCCAGTGTTGTGCTTTTGTGCGCTGGTGTGCATTGTGTGAAAAACTTGGGGTCGCTTATTTTTTTCGACAATAACCACTCAAGGGGTGAAGGCAGTGCTCAACCTCACTTAGATGACGTAAGTGGCGTGGGAACGTATGTGCTTGGGTACACAAGGAGGTTCTTGCAGCGACAATGCCGCCACCGTATTCGGCTTTCCAACAGATTTCAACCTTGATTTTGTTTTTAAGCCCTCTAAAAGACAATCTTATCATCGACAAAGAAAATCTAGTTTCCATAATAAGATTTCTTTTTTTAAATCTGACCTTGATGTTTGCATGTATTGCGACACAAATTGCAGTGAATATTAGAAACACTTAATATAGAGATTGTTTCTGATTTACACAACATGTGCGTTCAACCATCTTGTCTGAACTTGCAACCATAAACATGCCCTTCAATCACGGCACGGCCACCCGACGGCGCAGTTTGCAAATAGGAAACCCTTTGGCTACCGACGGTGGTCAAACACCAAGGCGCANTGAACTTGCAACCATAAACATGCCCTTCAATCACGGCACGGCCACCCGACGGCGCAGTTTGCAAATAGGAAACCCTTTGGCTACCGACGGTGGTCAAACACCAAGGCGCAGGTGCCAATTAATCCAGCACCAACCGATATTTGACAAAACTAATTGCTATATCCGCGCCGCCAATGTTTGCCTTAGAGCCTGCGCCGCTAGCGTCAATTCCCTTGTTTAAGGAGCCAGCCCCGACAGTTAGTTCCCGGTTTACAAGGTAATCGTCTTTGGCAGCGCCGCCTTTTTATCCGTTTCCGCGCTCAGATGTAGGTTGGCGACATCGCTTTTGTGCCCCGTTGCGTCAAAACACGCAATACCCGATAATGGTCCATTGTTCCCAACCGCTAATAAACTTTACTAACTTTACTAATTCCGCCACCAAGCGACGTGAATTGTTATGATAGTTATCAGTGTCCTGACGCGACCAATGTGCGCACGAATATTTCATTGTATAAAAGATGCAGTGGTTAGGCTTTCGAATGCAACAACGGCAAATGGACAAATACATTGATGTTGTNTCAGTGTCCTGACGCGCCCAATGTGCGCACGAATATTTTATTGTATAAAAGATGCAGTGGTTAGGCTTTCGAATGCAACAACGGCAAATGGACAAATACATTGATGTTGTTTCGTTTTAACGTGGTGCAAACATTTCATTTGCAGGCAACGTCAGCAGCAGGGATAGCCGATCTCTCTCAAACCCGTTCATTCATCTTCCCGGGATCCAGCTTGCCGCACTGTCCACGCAAAACGAGTAAGTTTGCATCATTGCTATGCGCTCTGGCCACGACCAGGCACTTGAAAAGAGCGAATTCACCGTCACCTTATTTGCACCACGAGCCTTGTTTGGAACACTGTAAAAGTATTTTCCCAGATAATTCGCGAGCCAGAATCAAATTTTCACCAACAACATCACGTCTCCTCTCACGGTTACAAAGTGCCTTGTATTGCGAATTAGAACCCATCGCGTGTGGGTGGTACTATGGCACAGGAGAGCACCAAATAACGGCTTGAAATGATTCAGCATTAAGAAGTGAGCCAAGCTATAAAGTCCCTTTGCTAATTTTCAGTTTCACGGGCTGTCCCGAATGTAATTCACGCATTTGACATCAATTCTCGCGTTGATAATCACCACAAACCCGCCGAAGCAATTGACTTTTGCGTGCGAGCAAGCGGATGGTATCGGCACGGTAATTTGCAAACTTACCGGGCCGGTAGAGTGGAAATTATCGGGTCTTTAGCATTCCTATCCGCTCTGTCCTGCGTCAGACAAGTCGTAAATGCAGTAGTGATTAAGTGGCAAAGTTTCCTTTCCTTGCCTGGACTCAAATAAATATACCATCAGATAGTTTTTTTTCCAAATCTTTAAAAAAATTGCCAATACTTAGCTTTGTTTAAAAATTTTCTTGTTTTTAAAACGAGAAAATCGATTATTCACAACAAAAGTGTTTGAAACTTTAATCCGTAATCGCTGTTCGAATTCTGGAAAGCTCTAAGTGGCCAATCGAGTAAAGGTTCTTTACACAACAACTGCTTAGCGGCTTACACAATCGATTGGAATTCTTGGAAACTAAACCTAATGGTCGTGTCTTGTCGAACGCCCTAAAATCCATTTCCTTTCATGTTTTATTTTTGGGCTGTATGTAGAGTCCTTGTGTAACATGTGCTTGGGAGCGCTGAAAGAAGAAAAAAACATTTGTGTCACTTAATGTTTGAGTTGAGGTTGGGTTTCTGACACACCTTACCACATATCGGGTAAAACATGATAAACAAGCGCCTCTTGTGACACACTGCGGTGTTGAATGCTAAATGACATAGATTTTTATGCTGGTTTCAAACACAAAGTATTGTGCGTAAGCATCGCACAACCCTTTGCTGTCGCCCATCAATTGAAGTATATAAAGCATTCGAATGAATTAAAATCAAATAAAAGCGGCCATTTCGCGTATCAGGTATGTTCATCACGTGATCATTAATCAAGGCTGCTTGGAGACCAAAACACTCGCTGGCTTTGTGTTCGTTCAACGAAGCGGCCATGCGTTTTAACATGTTGCCCTCAATCGCGAAACAGGACAAGTCCTGGGCTTATTTTCATTGGCAGCACGCCGTTTGTAAACAGCACAGCGCTGAAAGGCCTGGCCACAATGGCGGGCCATTGATTTGAACGCTTGTTTTCATAGTTTCAACGCTTGTGTTTTTGTTTCTTCAGACTTTCAAGCGACAGTGATAGCGGGCCGAGATCATCAGGTAAGAATCGTGATCGTATTTTGCCGAAGGAGTCGTTGTAATTTCCTGTCCCCACGCCAGTGCGCATGTGCACACGTTGCTTTACAAGTCAGTGCAAACATCCTGTACAACTCAGGGGAATTGATTTTGCGCACAGACTGATAATGCACTGAGCCTCTCACTCACATGACAAATATCAACTCAGAGCATATGTATATACACGTGTAACGGAAATTTGGCTGCGCTACCCAAACGGCATTCTAAAAGTAAATTTTCAACCAAACTTAGTGATAAAATGTTATGTTTTGACACGCATAGTGGCAAAACAATTGTTTGCAGACTGGTTTGATTTTCGGTACAATACCAAACAAACAAAGTATTCCATAATTTTCAACTCGCGATTATTGCGTCATAATTAGAGCTGTTAATTAATGATCGGCGATGTTCCCAGGCAATTACAACCGCGAGTTACATTGCGACAATCGAATACGTCGGCGACAGCGCATACCAGAGTCCACATTAAACCAGCAGCGTCAAACAATCACAAAATTGAAATGCTCTAAGCAAAATCGTGACAGCGATTAAAAATCACGTGACGCAAAAACAACCAATTAGCGACGCGGGTCAATTGGTTCCAGCGGGAACAGCTGACGCACTCTCGACGCCGCCATGGCTCCACCGCACTCAAAGGTGCCGACGCGAAACAGGAAACTCCTGTTATGACTTTCAAGCTTTCGAAATATCCAAGAGTTCTTTCGATGAGGGGGGAGAGGGAAGAGGATCCTTGATGTTCGAGTGTTTTTATCCAGATTTATGACGTGCGGGTTCACGGTTCGGTTTTAAACGTGATTTCCCGTAGCTTTTTAAAGTCATTAACCGTTCAGTGTTAGACTTTGCACTTAATTTGGATCAGTTCACATTTCGAAGACATGAAAACAGGTCAAAAATTAAATTCGCAGAAAAAACGACAGTTTTTTTAAATTATGGTTTGGAATAAAGTAAGAAACAAGATCATGCGACTTAAAATATAAGGATATACATTTCGCTTAACCATGACATCGTCAGTTCCCTGTTCAAACAGAGTTTAAACAAACATTTATGGCAGCAATATAAACTACACATCAAGCCACCAATAGTTTACTTTTGTAATGAAATACCTGGCATGGTTAGTGTGCAGGTTTTAAAATTTTTTCCACGATTTATTGACAACATTTGGTGATGAAACCCCATGACCCCAGTTCTCGCACGAATTCCCCTTCACTAAGTAAACTCGGTATAAAAGTGGGTTCTTTCAGCGAGTTAGTTCTTTGCAAGAGCAAACGCTTCATTGCATTAATCTCTCCGGCAACGTATTAAGCTCCTTTTAATTTCCTTGCCGCGGGTACATTGCGTTGCGTGGCAATTTCATCTCCTCTTTGTGCAAAGCGATTGTTTGACAACTGGCGGTCAGGAGGGGCGACGCGTTTTCCGCCCCCTCGCCAGGAAATTAACTGCCTGCGAGATTCTCCTCCGACCCCAAAGTCATAAACAACATTTGACTTCATCGTCTGTAACCGGGCACACGCAGTAACCAACACTGTGTAGGGAAAGCAACTTGTACATCAAAAAGTAAATTGTACACACAGAATCGTGAATACTGTACCAAGCTAGCTAGGATGGCAGTATACGGTACGGTACGCAGCAAAAAGGTACGGTTTGGTGCTACGGTACGCCCTTTGCATCGAGGTTTCGAGTATGGCACAACTTAATACGTTCCTTATCGCATACTGTCATCCCTGCCGACTAGTGGTTATATGGTCAACTTGCAATGCAAACTCATCCCACCTATAAATAAACCGCATGTGACACCGTGTCGCACTTTGGCACAGATCCGACGCATAATTTGGAACATACGGAAATGTCGCCATGCCAACCACGAGATATAGAAATCGTAAACAAGGTCGCAACACCGGCCACTGGCCTCCATGTCGTGTGGGGCCGCAGCATTGCCACCCACTGACCCGGGGCGTCTCTATTTGCTTTCGTGGCGCGATGACAGGGGAATAAATGCGCCACGAAATTTCTCAACACGATTGTTGCCGCGTTGCTACGGGAAACGCACAGGGCGCGCGCCTTGGCTGTTTTTAAATCGGCGCTCTTTGGGGGTGAAATGGTCCATGTGACCCCCCCTTGGTTATGTTCAATGCAGTTTTCTATCCGGTGGTCCCATGTTTTTCATCTGTACAAATTTTAGCGAAATAATTTCGCCGCCTTGTAGTCGGGATTGCTTGTTGAAAGAACGGATGGAACTTGTGTTGTGAAAAGGTGCGGCCGTGTAGACTGGTATGCGTTGAAACTATTACTCGTAATTTGTTACACGTTAAATTGTCAACAGGGACATTTGTTTCCAAAATTTAACAAATCGTCGTTGTATTTTAAAGCTTGCTCTTTAAGGGTGAAACAATTTGCATTTTCAGGGGTCGTTTATTTTTAAATCTTACAACATCATCTAAAACGTGTTTCAACAGTCAACATAGTCCCCTCCCGACTACCACATCACAAGCTTTGTAACCATTCCAAAAATCAGCGCAGTTAAATTCTATTTCTGTCGGTAAAAGCCGAAACGAAAACACATTTGAAACCTAAAGGGCTTGAAATCCAATTACCATTTCAACAACATACATGAACGCTCGCTTCAGCATCAAAGGTAATCGCGTAATCCTCACTTAGCGCTGCACATTCGACTTGCATCGTAATGACGAACAAAGGTCTCTGCTGTTCCCCTAAGCGGCCCGCACAAGTAGATCACAAACGCAATACGCAAATCAACACCTGCGTGTCAGCCAGCAACACAACACGCCAAAAAGCTTCAGATCATTTGCTGCTGACGTCAGGCATGACGTCACGCACCTGTTTGTCACTCATCGACGTCACAATGCAGCGACCTCGCGCCGGAAAATGAGAGTAATGTTTCATTGGGTAAAGACAATGGCGTTGTATTGCAAAGCGGTTGCATGAAGGAGTGTGAATGACACACACTTGTGTTGGAGAAGGGCACTGACACGTTATCTGCCTAGATTTCATGAGGTCAGCGGTTCAAACCCCACGGAAGCAGTGGTTTTAGTGCCTGCAAGTTAAAAATGCCTTTTTCAAGTTTCCTCTGAAGTCAACATCACCAATTTGAAGGCACGCACAATGACATCATTGTGCAGTTTTTGTTCGTGACCATTTTGGATTCGCAGCAGCGATTCGCGGTGAACTGGCGACAAACGACTTTCAGTTTGGCTCGAAAACTTGTCTTTGATCTCATAATTCCACGTCAGGATTGCACCTGTGCTGGAGACGTTAAACTTCCACCGCCAACATGCGGCGTGCTGTCAACACTTCTATACTGAAGAGGGTTTTGTTGCTTTAACGTTGATCTTGCGGCGTTTGTGTTTCCACCAATCTCCCGATAACGCGCCAGGCTGCCACTGGCCCGAAACTTCTATGGGTGAAAATCAAAAGAGGGAATTCCGAAAATGGTTGCAATGCAAAAAAAACTGATTTATTTTTGTGGGCTTCCACTTTTCCACGTAATCCACCTGATACAGTGCTTGTTTAAAAATACCTCACTGGCACAAGTCTTCATAAATCTGGAACCTACACGACCATTTGCCTATTGGTTTGAAAATGCTTTTCAAGAACTCTCGCGATTTCTCTGAACTGGCGAAAGATTAGTCAAAAGAAAAACACTGACATCTTGATTGGTGTTGATCGTCATCCGTTATCGGAAAACGTCAGTCGACCCGTTGACCGGGTGACTTATGCTAAACCAACGGAATTCTTGGAATTGACAGATAACGCGCTGCCAGTTGCACAAGCGATAAGTCAGGATTCTTTCGAGTGCTTGAAAGTGGAAAAAACGCTAAACCCACTCACACTATTTGCACTTCCATCACAAACTGTGCACGACGTTGCCAGTGCAAACGTTTTACCCCATTTTGCTGACTGCTTTGGTCAGGTTTTATCAGCAGTTCGGGACAACGGTAGCTATAGAAAAACCATTAATCGCTGTGAGAATACCTTGCTCTCACCCGCTTCACGTGTGCTCAAGATACCGCTCATCTTGTTTTGAGCGTTATCCATAGTGGCGTCTGGCCCGCGACCAAACAAATTCTTATCTTTGTCGATGACGTCCCACTTATGGTCAGATGCCTCTGTGACGTAACGCAGAAACCGCAATGACTAAAATCGCGATTTAATGGTATAAATAGCCTGATGCCAAAATCTTAACCCCAAATCACTTTAAAATTACGCAGAGAAATATGTATGTTGACGTTTTATTTGTTGTTTTACCTGCAGAGGACTTAGTGTGTTTAAAACCATTCACTTTACGTACAGGGAAACAAGTTTATCTCCGAGTGACCACTGAGATGAAAAACCAAAGTGCAAACTCAGGGGAGCGAGTTTCGTTCAAGTGCAAAGTAGAGGGGAGCGAAAAACACAAGATCACATACACGTGGTGAGTAAAAAAATCTAAAATCGCGTGCGGCCCATCAGCCGCTGTAATCCCAACTTGCTGCAAGATTATCTGGCCTGTTTTGCCACGTAAGCGAGCGAGGAGGAAATCCGGTCGACAAATCGGGTTGTAACGCAGGTTGCTTGCTTTTCCAAATCGTCTTCATGGACTTATAGGCTTTGCCAACTTGTGGCTCGCCATGTGTTAAACAAAACACGGGATCCTTGAACTTTAATGATGATGTTTTTTATGTTTCAAAGTTGACTGAGGAAATATTGTTATTATTCGAGGTTAGAGATTTTCACCTTAAGTTTTTGGAACCTAAGTGTTTTGTCAATAAACTTGATCACTTGACCCGAAAATTCGCAAAACCGATGATAAATATTTGCCAAACTGTAAATTTTAAACTTTTCCGCGGCTCTTCCAAGTGTTTGAGGGCAAGCGGTCCGTGAATTTAAGCCGGATTAATATTTGCCATCGCGCGCCGTACGGTTTGCCCGCGCTGATCGGATTAACCATCGCAAACTCTTTCGTCTTAAACTTCGGCTCAACAACAGGAGGCAAAAATCGATTTATCTTCTCGCGAACGGAAGGTTTGACGCAACCATTGGTTGCCCTTTATAACCTCCGTCATTCCGTGAAAACTGTTTGCCGCTTTTGGCATCACGCGCTGTTTTGCTGTCGCTGTGTTATTGTTTGAGCCTGTTGTGCCCCATTAAACTTGACCAACAATTCATAGGTGGTCCGTGAATATTAAACGAATTTGTCAAAGTCATGAGGGGGCTGTTTTCGGCTGATGAAAGTAAATTTCATATTGCCGCTGTAATGAAATCATTTTGGAAGTTTGGTGCCCGGTAGGTTATGGATGTTGATTTACGCTGTGTCAACTACCCCCTTTCTAAAAACAAACTAAATTTTCCTTTAAGTTATTTTGGTATGCGCTCATTTATACAATGGTTCTGCACGAGTTACACCATACGAAGCACGTATCGAGAAAATTTCGAAGGTAACATCAACTTGACACGTTGTTTTAAATTTCATTGCCGAATCACCCGGCTATATTAAATCCAATCACCACGTTCGACGTGGTTTGAGAGGTTTTAATTAATCGCAGTGTAATGCGACAGTATAATCCATCTTATTGTGGCACAGAACACAAGCAAAGCCCAATTGTTTGCTGTTTCGTTTTAATTTAAGCCGGTTGTATGCCGATTTTCGTTTGTTGCGAAATAAACTAACTTTTAATTCTCCTGTACGTCAGCAAACGTCGTTATTACGTAAGATTGACCTCAATCTGTTGCTGAAAAGTTTTTATTCGATTATAGAAACGACTTTTGGTTTGACCGTATGACATTTATTTCGTTTCCGTTGGGTTTGAGAGCTTTTGTATTTTAAAACTAAAAGACTATCCACCAATCCCGCCTAGCAACTGTAACCAAACTAAGTAGGCTACAAGAGTTGTAAGAAAACGCATTTTTTGTCGCAAAGTACTTCGGTATAAACCTGGATTTCCTAAACCACTTCTGGCCAAAAACTTTACCTATAAGCCACAACCATGACGAGCGCCGGCAAACGACAAAGTCTGTTAAAACGTTCCCGAGTCTTTGAAGATTTCCGAAGCCTTCGGAAGCTCAGGACGCGGGCACATTCGTCTTCATTTTACGCAAACTTGAAAGAGTTTGGGCCGAAGTGAGGGATCAGAAGCAGTCAACAGCACCGGTGACCCCTGATACGATGGACAGACGTTTGCAGGCTTTCTGCTTAATGCCCGGAACTCTCTTTTGGCCCAAATCTTTACTCTGGGTCTGTAATTTCGCTTCACAAACCCACGGTCATCATTTGTCTCACGTGTGGATATTTTTACCGCCTTGCGTCAGGTTTCTGCCAGAGTAGAAGGTCGGTCACCTTGGGATTTAGAGCTATCTTGGTAGGATGGAAAGGCTAGCAAAGTTATACCCTTGGTATTTTTCACCACACATGGAATGGTATATTATCTAAGAAACAATAAAAAATTAGGGCTCCGATTCTGAGATCATTTAGGCGATGTAACTAAAATTACAAAATATTATTTACTCAACAAAACCATGACGTCATCTCTGATGTCACCGCAAGACCAAAACTTTTGTGTTTTTAACAGGTACAAGGACAACCGGGTGATTGACCCAGAAGACACAAGAATCAGTGTCACCACCCGACCATGGGGTTCTCGTCTTAAAATCACCGGTGTTTTCACAGTTGATGCGGGAAACTACAGATGTGAAGCATCTAACTCATGGAGAAGAGTGCAGACCCAAGCTTACCTCAGTGTACAGTTCGGTAAGTTGGTCTTATTTATGTGTATTTTACACTGGATACAAATCTGATGTTGGGACAAATAGTTTTTAAAAGTGACATGCTTTGATTAAGAAAACAAGTCCAGCAGATTTATGATAAGAATTGTGTTTGTGTGTTAAAGTTTTTGTTTCAGTAGTGAATGATCATGGTAAGTTGGGAGAGCAGCAAGTTGTGTTTCAATGATAGGTGTTACCGTTTGGCGTCCCCCGTCTGGAAGCTGGGTGGGGTTTGTTCAGACCCCTAAGGCGTCAATCATATAAACATGGCGCCCCGACTATTTTGTGTATCGCCAAACAATTAAAATACCACCAAGCCCTTAGCGCCGCTCCCCCAGACCGCAATAAAAAAACTAGCTACGCAAATTATAGTATCAGGTTGTCGCTACACGATGCACGCGACAGCAACACGCGATGCAGTTCAAGTTCGGAAGATCGGGTTTCACTTGAGAAAAACGGCGGCGTTTCGAAGCAGTTAAGTGCCGCTAACTTCGATAGGAAATGCCGATCTCTAGATACTGCGAGTGGAGAATATTTTTGCAGCCCCAGCACCCAATAAGCAACGTACTTTGTCGACCTGCAATCGATACCACGATTAACGCACGATCGCGGTCGAGACAGCGCCACGTTTTCAAAGCTCAAGTGTTTGCGCTACATTATAGCTCCTGGGTCATTTGTTGGGTCCGACCGCATGTTGAGGGTGAACGCTCGGGTTTCGAAGCTGACACGTCGTTAAACGTGGGTGGGAAGGCGGCCGGGGTGAAATCACACAAACCACATTAAAACAACAGAATTCAGCAACAACAAGCGACACTTTGTACTAAACCAATTTTCCCACAATGGTAGAGCGCGCAGTTTTAGAACTTCCTTATTGTGACGTCATATTGATATGCAAAGACGCGAACGCGAGTATTTCTATTTCAGTAATTCCTTGCAGGGGCCGTGTGGGCAGGCAGCTGCTTAGTCTCGTCACAGCATAATCTTCTTACACCCCCCCAAACTTTGCGCGGGAAATGTTCGCGCTGTTGGTGTTCTAAATAAACGAGAACAAACAATTAAACAGCGCGACGGCATTAAGTGCTTTGCAGTGCATTCCTTTGTTACGCAATAATCCCTCCATTGTTTTTCCCTATTGCAAGCGATTCGGTGGCGCCCGGATTGAGGGTGTGGCGTGTCGTCATCAAAATGACGTCATTAATCCTGTTTTTTCTTTTTGTGTGCAGCGCGGCCTCCGAAGTTCGCCGTCGAAGAGGGGAAACCCCCGTTGTAAGTTTGCATTTCCTACAAAATTTTCTAAAGTTTCAACAAGCCGTGATGAAACTGTCTAAAAACCTATTTAAGTACATTGATTTAACTACGTTATTGATTAAGTTCAACGCCCTTATAACATCTTGTAAATTATGATTGGCCCAATCCAAAAACTTCTTGAAGCTTTTATATTCTCACCCAATTATGCTGCCGAGACACTGCTTTTGTGGATAGTTTTGTTAAAGAACTTACCAAAGTGAAAGGTCAATCATGGTCTTTATCTGTGCGCAGGTCATCTTTCTTTCCATCCGGGAAATGTGAGAAGTACAAGGGTTTCGTGTGTGCCGATTACCTGGAAGGAATCGATGTTTACGTGCACGCCTTCGGGACCCAGAAGGACATGAATAGGGAAATCACTTCTGCGCTCAGAAAACTCAGTAAGTTGAACTTTGCAACTTGTCGAAGTACCCGGAAGAGTTGAGTATTAGCACCACGACAAAAACCGTTTTAGGACAGGTGTTTTTTACATTTTAAATGACTTGTCACATGTGCTGCTATAATAGATGGTTTACGGCGTTGCTTAACGTCCTCTTAAAGACAATTTTAGAGCAACAAGAACGGTTACAGTTCTAACGAGATTTTGCTGCACATTTGTAATGACTAACATTCGGTCACGTGATTGCAGCTCAGCCAATGGTGAGCGAGCAGTGCCGGCGCTACCTGCTTCCCGCCTTTTGCCACTTCGCCTTCCCCACCTGTCACGTGACCGAGAAGGGGCTTCCCCGCAGTGGGGCTCGTTTGTGCCGCGAGGATTGCGAGATCCTGAAGAGCGACACCTGCCGGCAAGAGTTCGACCGCGACAACGCCTTTGTCAAGGTGAGGATCAATCTTTTAGCCTAACTAAAAAACATAACTGCCAGAGACCTTGTATATATATAATACATTGTTATGCAAATGCTTTAACAATTGCTGTTGTTTATTCAAAGACGAAAACAGTAATTGTTAAAACGTGCATTACAATGTATTCACCATATACAAGCTTTTGGCAGCTATGTTTTTAATTAAAATTTAAATAGTTCTGGTTTTCAGGAATTGCAAACACAGATGTGCGAACCGATTTTTCAACGCCTTGTTCTAAATATTTAATCTTGGCTCGGTTGTGGTTGGTTACACGCTAAGATTAACGTTTGTGTACCAACAAACTTGGGGTTTATCAACAGCTGAGCTTAACATCGTGGTAAACTTGCGCAGTACTATAGCTAGAAACACAACAGGTCGTGAATTAGACAACGATTGGCAATTGTTGTTGTTGTTGTCTAAAACCTGTTTTTGCTTTGCAATTGAGCTTTCTCATTCAGTTTTCATACCAGGTAATTATGTGTCCCCTTCCTGAAAGGGGACACATATTGTTTTCACTCTGTTTGTTTTTTATTTTTTTTTATTTTTTTTATTTTTTCTCTTATTTTTCAAAAGCGGTTTTGAGAACAAAAATCTAAACTTGATCCTCATCCTTTACAGAAGCTCTTCAACACTGCAAACTGCTCCCTCCTTTCATCGTACAAGGATGACGAAACCTGCGTCAGGATTGGGCTTACCTCTTCCACAGCATCCAAAGATCAGGATGAAGATTGTGATGAAGATGAGGGAGCGATTAGCGTAACTGCATCTGGGCAAACTTGCAAATCATGGCCACTACAAATGGCTGCTAAGGTGGGTTTGTTGCCAGGGTTCATGTTTTTTACTCCTTGTGTCTTTCAGTGAATCATACGTTTGTGGAATTATTACAAAAGCATTCAAAACAAACAGATTATGGAATTTTTTCTCTGTTAATATGTATGTGATTGTAAACAAGTTTTTTCTTTGTGCTTAAATGTTGTTTTGCGTCTGCTGCAAATCTCAGACCGAGCCAGCACAATTGGAAGTCAAATCATGACCAATTTACTTTTAACCATGGGACATTTAGAGTGAAACATGTAACTATCTTGCACTGCACCAAATTACTGACTTTTGGCACGTCACACGATCAAAGCAAGGCGGCTTGAACGTCACTTGCTCAATGGTTGCCTTTCAGTTTGTTTCCGGACCAGCGAGTAACATTTCACCCGGAATCAAAGCCCATAATCCGGCGGAGTGCAATTTTCCTCCCGGTCTTAAATCCCCTCGTCTTTAAACTTGTTATTTTCTTCTTTCAGCGTCCGGAATTGCTCGGCGGTCACAACTTCTGTCGCACGCCGGGGACTGAATACGATTCTCCATGGTGTTTCGTGGATGAAGAGCGAACTAAACCGAAAAGCTGCGTAGTGAAAACATGCGGTAGGTGGCTATTTGATCCAACTCAAATACAACTAAAAGGGGAAAATGTCTGATCTGGAACTACTTCCTGACTCTACTATGTAGTTGAAGAAAATAGAATACCAGCAAATTTTCTGACATCATACATTGCAACAATACCATATTTGCCTTTTCAGCTTCCAGTGAAAATGACTCAGCAAAAATCATTTTCATCGCAATTCCCAGCGCATGCGCAGTGCTGCTTCTTGCCTTGTGCTGCGTCATCTACTGCAAGTGCCGACGTCATAAAAGCACACCCGACATCGCCAAGACACCAATTCCAGTCAAGGCGCAAACAACCATCATTAAACGAGAGGTTTGCCGAAACTAAAAGCTTCGTTTATTTTCGTTGTAGTTGCTTATGTATAAAAATAATGCTTTTCATAGAATAGTTCGGTTGGTAAATAGCTATTGAAAGTACATGTAGTAAAAGTAGTGCCTTGTGGCGTATTCTAACAAGCACTGTTGGTGTTTTGTAGGTTAAAGTCCCCGAGGTAAACGCTTCCTGCATCCAACTGCTGATGGAAATTGGCAGTAGCGAATTCGGGAAAGCTTACAAAGGTCAAATTGTCAACGACTCTCGATTCCCTAATGGTTTTCCGGTAAGATTTCAACTTATAGTCTCCCAAACCTTGCATAATGAGTTTTTTCCACTACGTATAAAACTAATTGTGTTTGCAAAACAAATGACCGTACCTTTAATTCGTTCTACGTCTGGTAGTTCATGCGGGGTATCCTAATTTTAAACATGTGTATCAATCCTTAACAAAACGGACAGGTTCAGAAACTACGCGGCCTTTACCAAGCCACTCACCCGAGTCTGTTCAAATATGGGCTGAACCAGGCTTGAGGAGATTTATAGTTTTGCGGCAAAGCGCAAATGCAAGGTTTCGGAATTTCGTTTTTCCTGTGCGGAAGTGCGAACGTGATGAGACCCGTTTCTGTCCTTTTCTTGTTGTCGTTGCCAGTCGTGTGGGTTGCCCACTAATCGGAAACGTAAGAATAGCAACAAGGCACAAGCCACAGTGTGTTCACCGTGTGGAATTTGCTTTATGAATTCGTTTAGTTTGGTCACGATTTTAGGGAGATAATAAAGTCAGTTTTTTCCAGAAATATTATCCAACTGCTATAAAAAAAATTA
>QXVZ01020886.1:685-10893 GCA_008931825.1 Phallusia fumigata | reverse complement strand
GCATAGCGACCTGCATTCCCTCTTATAACCATCTCAAAATACCACATACCACATATTTTAGCACCTTTTGTGTTCCATTGGGAAAAAGAACCCCATTTTGTATCTTTTTTCATTTCCTGTAATTTGCCTATTTGCATGTTTACTTTGCTTTGGACGCCTTTGTAGTGTTTTATTTTGTAGTGTTTGTTGGTGTGCGTTAATATTATTTTCTTTACCCGCCCTTTTATTACTCTACCTTTTTCACTTTTTCTGTTTGCATACCTTTTCCTGTTAAACACTTACCTGATGCTGGTATGCTTGGGAACAAGTATATTATTGATGATGTAATGTGATAAAAATCATGTTTGACTGTGCCACTTTTGTTTTCGAACTTGTCGAAAGTTTTTCTGCTATAAGAATTGACTTTACTTTGCTATGCAAAACTTGATGGTCAGTGGTTAGTGCAACAATCAGGCACTTGTTGATTTTGTAACATTCTCGAATCCAAGCGAGCTTATAGTGTCAATGAATGTGTGTGACTTGCATTGATAAATGGGGAACAATAGCAATGTGCTTAAGATGACTTTTCATTTAAAATTAGGAGTACTCTTCACGGCCAAGTTGATACCAAACTGCAGTATACTTGTAATGACAACTAACAGCCCATAGTTGACTAGCTAACAATTTTACGTCGTTTTAACATAGTAATGTTAGGAATCACATCGGTATGCATACAGCAAAACAAACATAAAACAGTGATAAAGTATTTTGCAGTAAATTGAGTTACTGGCGCAAAGTGACCAANGTTGCATACACGTTTTTCATAGTGTGCTAATTTTTTCTGTTTACATATTTTAACACCTTTTGTGTTCCATTGGGAAAAAGAACCCCATTTTGTATCTTTTTTCATCTCCTGGTCGCAATGTCTTTTGGCTATATTTATGTTTATTTTGCTTTGGACGCCTTTATAGTGTTTTATTTTGTACTCACTGTTGGTGTGCGTTAATATTATTTTCTTTACCCGCCTTTTTATTACTCTTTACCTTTTTCACTTTTTCTGTTTGCATACCTTTTCTTGTTAAACACTTACCTGATGCTGGTATGCTTGGGAACAAGTATATTATTAATGATGTAATGTGATAAAAACCATGTTCGACTGTGCCACTTTTGTTTGTCGAAAGTTTTTCTGCGTTAAGAATTGACTTTACTTTGCGATGCAAAACTTGATGGTCAGTGGTTAGTGCAGCCATCAGGCACTTGTTGATTTTGTAACATTCTCGAACCCAAGCGAGCTTATAGTGTCAATGAATGTGTGTGCATTGATAAATGGGGAACAATAGCAATGTGCTTAAGATGACTTTTCATTTAAAATTAGCAGTACTGTTTACGGCCAAGTTGATACCAAACTGCAGTATACTTGTAATGACAACTAACAGCCCATAGTTGACTAGCTAACAATTGATGTCGTTTTAACATAGTAATGTTAGGAATCACATCGGTATGCATACAGCCAAACAAACATAAAACAGTGATAAAGTATTTTGCAGTGAATTGAGTTACTGGTGCAAAGTGACCAAGAAGTCTCGACGAAAAAGATTCCACACAATTGTTCAGCATCACTCAGGAAACTAATTTGTGCAACTCTCTTGCTGCTTAATTGAAAATTATACGTTACGTCACAGCCCACCGACGTGAGTGAGTTGCACACGCTTCTCTTTTACAGATCAACTTTAACCTATATGCTTGCGCGTATTAACTACTGGTATCTGCCCGGAAGCTTTCATGCAGGGTGAATCACAGTACGAGTACCGAATCCTAGTCGTCCTTTAAGCATTTCCAGTCAGCCAGGCGTAACTATAGAACGATCTCCTCTCGGTGGTGGGATTCGAACCCACAACTACAAGCTCTCCGGGACTGGTGCTTTACCAACTGAGCTGCACAGACTCGGCGTTAAGCCTGTCGAAACACCGCTCCCTGCTACACATGTCAGCTTGTAGTAGACGATGGTCAGATCGGTCATAGTATGCAACTTACATCTAATACTGGGATCTGCTCTAGACCTGGTGTACTGTGATTCTACAGTTCACTAATCCTCCTCATGAAAGTTTAACAAAAGTTGACAGGTTGCTGGATATTTTACTAAACAAGAGTTAGTCGTGTCTGTTGACGGTAGGCTAACAGCCTAATAAGCCGCACATATGTTGTACTATTGATGAAGAGAATTTTTGCAATTCCCACCGAAATTTCCAGCGAAATTGAACTCAAATCTTTGGTTGATGCGCTGCGTTCTGTTTGTGGAAACGAACTTGTTGGTTTTGCAGATATGTCACCAATGCAAGAAGTTATGGTAAGTAAAGTTTGTTCAAATGCGGTTTATGTAGATCTTACATGCCTCATAATTCTTTCTCATCTGCAGAAGTTTTTCGCCAACCTATCGTAGAGCCTACCGTGGGAGGAAATTGTGCGAACAACATTGCGCTGTGCAAATATATACTCAACACAAGACCTTTCCAAAGATGCTCGGCAATGCATTTGCGCCTGCAAAGATATTTTAAAGCTTACAAAGGTAGGAAATGCCAAAAATGAAATACTGTGGTAGGCACATAATCAATTTTATCAACCATCTAACGAGAACAGATTAACATTAGTAGCAAAGTGCTGAAGTTTTCAGATGCTGCTAAATTTATTTGTCGTTATAAGAACAGCAACACAACAACCCGAACCTCAATTTGTTTTGTTATTTTTAAGGTACAAAGCAAAGTGTTTAATCGAGCTAAGCTTGTGCGAAAAGAAGCTTGGCAAAACAGACAAGACTTGGACCCCCTGACTTCGGCGATGGAAGTTTCTCTGCCACTAGCGGTTGAAAAAAATCGCATGACCCAAAACTGACAAAACGGCCGCTTGAAATGATATCGCACTTTTGGAAACAACTGGTTGAAGTTTGTCGTATATGACAGGCAAGGCTTGGACTCATCTGTCTTCCGCATTAAAAGTTTCTTTGTAACTGGCTGCCCAATCAGAAATTATCTACCACTTATGCCAGGCCGTTTGTCTTTCACCAACGATAATCTCTGGTGTATGTACCGACCGGCCGATGGTCGGCGCCCCCACAGTACTCCCTTGCATGTAAGTAAGGTTTGCTGATGGTATTTCCGTGACTGGCCCTTACTCGGAAAAACCATACACCGCGTTTGTCCGAAAATCATTGGCGGTTTGGTGCCAAGGTTTATGATAGGAAATACCAAGTTTGGCCAAGCTACGATTATGCACGGTGTTCGAAGAGTTATTTTTGAACTGAGCGAAACTGAATCTTTGACAAAAATATTTGGGCTATATAGTCTTCGACTTTAATTAAAAACCACATTTGTTAATGTAGTACTATCGTGTATTACGTCACTTTGGCACAAAACATGTTCTTCCACAACCAACAATTAAAATTTTCGTGGGTTTAAGCTGGCATTTTGGAGAAATTGCATGATTAGTACGCCCTACTTGTTTTTAGTTACTAGACTATTTTCTACTGAAGGAGTTAAGCTTCGAGCGTAATGGACGCACCCCGTTGGGAGCTGATGCCGACTATCGCGGTATTTTGTGGACGAATCTCATTGTCAAAATCTGACACAACGTTCGCTTGACTTGGAATCGCGCTATGGTAGAATGGGAAGAAGCGGTTTCGTATATGACAGACCTTCCTACCCCGTGTGGCATCTAGGGCAGTGGTTGGCAAACTTTGATTTCGAATGCCCAAACTCTCTGTTTAGTCGTAACTGGTCAATGGTGATAACTATTCGTGTTAAATTAATTAGCAGAAAGAAGTTCTTTATTGGCCATGTCAATAAATGGATTCTTCAATGTTAAAGAACATTCTAACTAACGTGCATACATACATGTGTGTTTGGTGCAATCTTATTGTATTAATGATGATGGCATGAGTTATTGCCGAAACGTTTGATGAAAAAAGCATTTCGCTTTCAACAACTATTTTATAGAAAAACATCCAATATTCCCAAAATAGAAATAAACAGCCTTCAATAGGTAAACATTCTACAATTATGTCTTATCATTTTATTTGCACGTTACTTTAACGTCACAAAGATGTTTCGAAACACATCTTCCACAGCATCAGCCTGCGGAAACTGTAAAAGTTTTAGAGTAAGATTTACTTTAGTTCAAAAGTTATAAACAAATACGTAATGGAATCCTTTCGGTACAATTACAACTCCCTTAAAAAGTGTTAGGCCACATTTTAATGAACTTCAAACTTATATTTTTAGGTTTGTTTGCAACTTGATAACCCACTTTTCAAACTTATACAAATGGTAACGTTGCAGCGATGATTCCCGTTTGGACCTAATATATTTGTACTTGATAATTTTTGCCTCTTAACTTACATTACTCTTTATATTGGTTTATTTCATCCATCAGAGCTTTGGCAAAAGCTTCTGCCAGCCTGTCTTCCATGTCAACTGTAGATAATAAATGCATTAAGTCAATGTGGGAGATATTCCACGGTAATATTTCAAAATCAAAGACTTACGGTAATTTTTGCTGTCTTCTTTGGTATGTTTGTTCCTGTTTCGCTTCATATCTCTAAAATCAACAAAAACGAATCGCCAAACTCTTTAAAAACCAATCACAGCAGTTGATTTGAGGCTTACCCGAAGATGAATGCTTCAGTGTCAACCAGAAGCAGAGAAGCGACCAACAAAGCACGTAAGAAGATCTTGTTCATGATGATGATATTTGGGTTATCAACTACAAGTGATGGTTTGGAACCACTTTGGTGCTGATATTTAAAGCCGAATTTATGTTGATGGTGACGAAAAAATACCTGGTAATTCCCGTCCGCAGATAACACGGTGTCAGACTATTAACGTCACGAATAAAAGTTTTGTCAAAAACGTGTTCGGACTCCTGCCAATTTGACCGAATGATTGGAATTGTTTGGTTAAAACAATTGCGACGTCACAACTGGAACAAAGCGAGCGCTGGAAATTCCAAAAACCTTTTAATCGATTTAATAATTGTGCAAAACTTCCCACGTTTTATTCACTGAAAAATGGGGGCGCTTGTTCATGAAAGAAGCACACCATCTGTTTTGGCAATTCCTAACAAATACGACTTACATCTAGGCCACAGTTGTAGTTTCGTTTAAACATTTTAAGCTTTATTTGTTCTCTAACGTCGGGTACCTGACTTCGAAGTAAATAATTTTTTTTAGTTGTCGACAAAAGGCCAAGGATTTGTTTGACATATTTCCATCCGCGGGCTGAAAATTAAGAATGTATTCCATGGACCAATTTAGGAAGGCTCTTCTGGCAAATGTGTTACTCGTTTCGACGTCCTATTGAGGTCGTCTTCCTCATGGGAATAACACTCAAAGCGCGAAACAAAACAAACCAAGATAAAAAGAAAATAATCTAAACAGCTTTGAAGGAAAAAATGAAGAGCGCGCGCACACATCTATGAACCACACCGGACGAATGATACACACGCACTGACACAACGCGCCTTCTACTGTTTAGGCAAATGCCTATAGCACGCCACAAGCAAAACATCTGTTTTAATGTTCGTAGTGTTCCAGATACGTTCAGATATAAATTTGATGGAACTTCGAACACAGAATTTTGACTTCAAGTGTTTGGTTTGGGGACTTTTTTTTTTGGTGTTTTTAGCCGAGATAAAAAGGTTATTGTAAATCTGCATGAGTTCCATGCCAAACCTCAAATCTGGTTTCAACTCGATTCACTGCTCGGGTTTGAACAAAAATCTGTTTTTGAGTAAATATTTTGGCGTGCCCTATCGTACACAGGTTTGGTCTCAAACGAGCCTTACAACTTGGTTTTAAACATTTCGACGCCTGTTTCCTTCTGAATTAGATTGCAGTTTTTGTTCTGTACCACTATAACTAGTATTCAGCGGATGCAAAAACCAAAAATTTTATCTTTACAAAACACCAAAATGTCTATGATTTCGCTTGTATTTTGTTTTTGGACGAATGCAAAAAATACGAATGAAACGAAAGTCGAGTGTTAGGGCGTGTGTGAAAATGCGTGACCTTACTCCTGAAATTTAAAAACTGAGAGCATGTCGTTTTTATCTGGATGAAAGACCGTCATTCACCACAAACTGATGTTTCAAAACTGTTATGCCATGCGCATTATCTTTGCCAAAACCTCGAGTACAACCAAAAACTAAAACAATGTTCTTCTCGTATAGGGAATGCGAAATTGAAAATAAAATAATCCACTTTTCATTTCTTGGTTTAATGACGTGAAAAAGTTGAACGTTACCATGAAACCGACCATAGCCGCTTTGATATCCATGAACCACCTGTTTGTTGTTAATTTTTTTAAGTTACTCGCTCATTTTCTCACATTCTTATTTTCACCTGTCACCTGCACCTCCGTTTTACTTGTTTTATTTATTGGAACGTTTTTTTTGTTTTTCCTTTATTTTGCTCTCATTTACGTTTTCTATGTTAACATGCTTTTGATTTGTTTCAATGCTTCTTAACCTGCATTGAAGTTGGGGGTGGCTGAAAAAGTGACTCCAGGGTGTTTCGCCCCCCCGCCGCTCGTACAGTGCGAATAATCAAAACTGAAACTGAAACTATTCCGATTTAAAATGAATTAAAAACCGAAAGTTTTAACGTTATGTTTTGATTTAAAAGCTGTTAGATTTCTACAATTAACTGTTTCGTTGAAATACTAACTTATTGTGTTTTTAATGGATTGGCATGACATTAACAAACAGAAATGTAAATAGTAATAGATTGGCCTAATAATGGTTGACTAAGTGTTTTGTTTAAGACTTATCTGCTAAATTTCTTCTCCTGTCTGATTTTTCATAAAATCCTCCTACTGTATTCCGATCATTTATCAATAGCAACTAATATTTTTGAAGGTCGGTATAGTAATACATGCGTTTTAAACCCAGTACAACTGCTAGGTTTCAAAATACCACTCAGTGCATAAAATAAGCAAACTTGGCACATTTTTGATTTGTATTTTATTTGGTTTAGTTGCACGTTACTTTAACAATGCATGACAGGTGTTTGCGCCCTCCAGCGGCTTCAATTGTTTGCTGAAACTGTGAAAATAGAAAGTGGAAAAAGTGTATCAGTGTCATTTACTTAGTCCTAAAATCAAAGTTTGACTTAGAATTGATAAAAATCACCCTATACCTTTAATTTTCACCTTGAACAAGAAAACGTTTTTAAAACTAACTTAGTGTATATTGAAAAAAACGCCAAATTATCAACTTACACGTGTTTCATAACATAGATTTTATTGAGCTTACGGTCAAGTAAGTTTATTCTTTAACTTACATTACTCTTTATATTGGTTGATTTCATCCATCAGAGCTTTGGCGAAAGCTTTTGCCACGTTGTCCTCTATATCCACTGCAGATGGTAAAAGCAATGAGTTAATTTATCAGAAAAATGTTTGTAAAAGGGATTATCATATCAACAGAAGATTTACTGTATTCTTTATTTTCTTCTTTGGTATCTTTGTTCTTGTTTCGTTTCATATCTCTAAATTGAACGAAATCCAATCATCAAACATTTCAGATCAAAAAATACTCTGCCTTCGTTAATCAATTAAGTTAAAAAAACGCTTGGTAATTTGCAGCTTACCCGAAGATGAATGCTTCAGTATCAACCAGAAGCAGAGAAGCAACCAAGAAAGCACAGAAGAAGATCTTGTTCATGATGATAATATTTGGGTTATCAACTACAAGTGATGGTTTGAAACCACTTGGTGCTGATATTTAAAGCTAAAAGTTTGTTGATGGTGATGGAAAAATACCAGGTAAAATCCTGACCCCGGATAACACGGTTTTCTATCCAATATTGTCACAATTGGAATTTTTTTGATGAAACGTGTGTCTGATGGCCCAAATATTCGAATTGTTTTCGTCCAAGCAGTTGCATCGCGAATGCAGCAACAAAGAGAAATACCGTAAAAAATCCCCACAGCGATTCTGGCTAATTGAATAAGACCGAAAAACTTCCCTGTTTCAAACAAAAGTTGATAAGAGTTGACATGGAAATATTCAAAACGTTGTAGTTGCTTATAAACCTAAAACGCAATACAAGTCTGATTTTTTGACAAAAGAAAATTTTTTGACAAAAGAAAATGTCTGTGTACTGTGGGTGGTTCATTGGCTACAAAATAAGCGGATGGTGGCGCTTAGAAAAAAAAGGAGGCGGATGAAAAATCAGCTGATTGCCACATTAAAATCAGTCTTCTCTACATTTACTTTCACTTCATTACTTCTCGCATGTGTTCAAATGCGCTTAAAAAGTTTACATTTTTCTATGGAGGGGGCGTTACCCAATCAAACTGTTAGGGGGTATGGAAAATAATTAGAAACACTGATTTAATAGAATCTTTATTCAACACGTCACTATTCTTTTTACCCAAGTCATCATTTGAGCACGTCATAAACTTTTTCTGTTTATTTTTCGTCATCATGCTAACAAAAATCTATCACGATTTGATCCACTACCTTTGTTACAATCGCCACTACGCTAATGCAACTGCAGAAAGTCAGGATGGGCGTTTTAGGTTAAATAATAAGTGTTAAAAAATGAAATTGGACGATAACTTATTAAACGTTTCCGTTGCAAAAAGTGTCTTAATGTCGTGGCACTCAAGTTATTTAAAGTAAACAGCTGCGTTTAAACTCGAGAAAAAGCCACACCCTGTCTATTTTATGTTTATTGCGTTTTTATCGGTTAGGGTTAGAACATGGTTTAGACTCCACCCAACATTGACGAGGACACAGAATGCCACCCGACGTTTATGTTTCCTCAAAAAAGCATTATTATTTGTAGCTTTTCGATGGTCAAAAGTTAATTTACACAACCCTAACACTGTTATTGGTTACGTACGGCGACTTCTCCACAGTTACAAGCGGGTTTTCGGCTATCTCTCTACTGCCACTGGTGGCTTTATGCCAACACTCTACCGGCAAATAGACTTTATACGCAAGCTTCGGCATTCCATTTTAAAGTCAAATTTTGCATCTATCCTCTCCATAAAATATTCATTTGCTTCGCTTGCTTAGTGATGGATCGTTTTCCACAGATTTCACAACCAAACGCCTTGGCTTATAAAACAAGTGCGGGGACATACAATCACTCTCAGTATTTTTCAAGAAACTTTCTTTTTAGTCACCCTCTAAACGGAGATATACAAACGATTTTGAATTTTTTATTTTTCTCATTTTAAAACCAAATTTTGAATGATCCAAAGTTCAATTCTTCGTTTGGTTGTCTAAAAAGGAAAAATGCATTTACGTTTTGAAATGTTTTTAAAACACCAAAAAAGTATGAAATCAAACGTTTATAAAATTAACGTACCAATGTTTTAAATTCTCTAATTCTGACTTACTCTACCAATCCTCATCTCTTATTTCATCCATCGTGGCTTGGACCATAGCATGGGTAAGAAAATCTTCCACGTTAACTGCTGAAGTACAGAATATGTTCCTGAAATCATACTTTGTACGACTGTATTATGTTGTCTACACAACCGTTGCAGGCATTTCCACTACTAATTGAAATCTTGTTTATAGTTTTTAGACAAAATTTAAAGTCAACTGTTTTACCATGTCACACAAGACATTTTATTTTTTACATTTGCCGACTGACCTTCGTCTTTCTTTTTCCTGCAAGAAAATGTAAATTACAAATCGATCAAAAAAAATTATGAAATATTTTTTGTAGGAAAGTTGTTTGAAAATTTCATGTTCCTGGTGACTGGAATTTGTAAACAATATTTTCCACACTGAAGCTTTCATTTTGAAAACTAGTTCCTGATGGACACGAAAATATAGTCAAATTATTCGATGTAATGTCTGAAGGGGGCACCAAAAAGCCAAAGCCCCCAAATACTGCAACCCACGCCCCCCCTACCCCCCCCCCAAAAAAAAATGTTTGTACTAGCAAATCTCATTCCCCGTTTAGCTACTTTAGCCATAAAAAGTCATAACTCACCCATTGTGGTGTTCAGCATGACGACTGCTTTTGCCACAGTGCCACCTCTAATTGCGTGACACGATTTTAATTGACATTATATGGAACAAAAGAAACCGATTCCGATAAATTTCTTGAAATATTTTGTCTGGAAAACTTCAGGCTGAGGAAAATGGAACTAGTGATCACGTTTTGGCAAATTCCTAAAACGTCGAACAATTCAATATCTTTTACCTCGCTTTAA
>QXVZ01020883.1:0-10892 GCA_008931825.1 Phallusia fumigata | reverse complement strand
GCAGAGTTTGTTACCAAAATCCCATTTCGCGTTGCTTCCTCTACACTTCCTAATTGTTGATCATTCTTTTGTTGTGACTACTCCCGACTCCTGTTGTAACTAAATTTTGACCCACTATAGAGTTTTAGGTTGAGTGAATGGTGTCTATAGATTTTTCTATTTTGCAGACACTGTGTTGCTGCCTGACAATAAAATATTTTCTGGAGGACAGTTGGTGCAGATCGACCTGGTAGACAAGTCCATTAGCCCGCAGGTATGTTTGACTTTTACACAATAGCCTCTTATGTTGGGCAAACTGAGTATGTGACTAAGTATGCATTTTTAAGCAAATATAAATGCACAGTTTATAATAAACTTTGAGATTGCATATACTATATTGTGTTATGATTTTTTACTGATGAATACAAAACAGTTAAATTTAATTTTGGAAATAAATATAACTGCATGTCTCAAAACATATTATACTAACTGTTTTTTTAGTTTAAGTTTACCATGTTTGTTATGGTATTTATAAAAGTAAATCCCTTTTTATTTTACGGGTTTGTTGTGTTCCTGAAATGCCCTGTGACAATGTGTTAAAAGAATTCCTTTTAAATTTTGTGTCAATTCCAAACAGTTTGCCGATATGCTAGCATTAGCCTGACTGTTACATTACCCTTGTTGATTTGTCATGCATTATTTAAAGGTGTATTGTCTTGCTGAAAGGTCACTGGTTTAGCCCAATGGTGTGTAATCATTAAGTGGTTGTATATGTGCATTTTGCAGTCAAGACAGCTGGCAAATTACAGACAGACTATGACATTTTGTTTTTCACCATGAATTTAATGACACCCTAATAATTTTTCCAAAATGGGGAAATAGCACTGTGACATCAATATAAAATTCTTGAAAGGTTATGGCTTAGTGGTGGCAGGCATTATTGCACAAAAATCAATAAAACCAATCCCTTACTGACTGCTATCTGACCGTTAAACATAGAATCTGTTTTACTCAATTTTCTTCGACATTTTATGTTGTTGTAGAACCATCAATATGCTTTAAGGTATTTAAGTGATGCTTATGTTTCATGCTTTTTAGTTTCGCTGGAAAGGTTTTTATTTTTATCTGACCATAAAAATTACCTTGATTTATACAGTGGTCATATATTTACTTTATTAGATAATGACTAAGACTGTGAATGGACTTAGTGAAACTGATGGTCTAGAAAGTAATACTTTTAAGGTAAGATATTGGCAGAAATTTAGGATTCTCCGATAATGTAAGTTTCAGTTAACAATAAATGAACAAGGATTTTTTTCTTTTGTAATTTAACCATGTAGTGGACCTGGTTTACTNACCATAAAAATTACCTTGATTTATACAGTGGTCATATATTTACTTTATTAGATAATGACTAAGACTGTGAATGGACTTAGTGAAACTGATGGTCTAGAAAGTAATACTTTTAAGGTAAGATATTGGCAGAAATTTAGGATTCTCCGATAATGTAAGTTTCAGTTAACAATAAATGAACAAGGATTTTTTTCTTTTGTAATTTAACCATGTAGTGGACCTGGTTTACTTAGTAACTGATGTTTTACAAAATCTGTCTTGAAACATAAAAAAATCCCTGTGAACTTTGGGGAATAATATTTGCCAATTTTTTTCCCTATGTATGCCATGTTTAATTTGAATGATTTATAATGTGGGGTAATGTTCTAAGTTTGTTGTGCGATGGTCTTTATTCAACTTTAGCAGTTGTCTTTGAAAGTTACGTTGTTTAGGACCAGTTTGTTGGCAATGATGACCTGCTGATGCTTCAAGACAACAACTTCAACAACCCTGTAAAAACAATGGAAAATGGAAACAAAATTGTGGAGGAATCTATGCAGAAGCACGCTCATGTAAATGGCAATGACCTTGATCTTGTCATTGAAGCAGATGAGTTTGGAAATAAACAAAAGGCCATCATTGACGTGCATGTCAGTAATGGTGATAGACCAATGGTAAGTGTATGTGTATTTTTTAGGGTGGCAGAATTAACTACGTATGACCAAACATAGGCTGTGCTTTGGAGAAATTTCGACTGGCAGCTTAGTTGAAGGATTACCATACTTTTCCATACCCTAACAACCAACTTTTCCATGTGTTTTGTAGAAAGTTCACTCAAAACAAAGCCCATCACCAAGTAAACACCAGCAGTTGACAAAAGAAGTAAGTCCCCAAAAAGTAAAAGTCAGCATTCCGAAACACCCTCCCCAAGTGGTACCACCAAGTCCAAGACCTTTCCAGCCAACGACTCCACCTATATCCCCAGGCGGAGAAAACCAGCCATTACTTAGTCGAAGGTATGACTGTTTTTTGCTACACTTTGGCCACACTTTTACTTATTAAAACTTCATATACATCTTCTATGGCCTCTTTAATCATATAAAACATGTGTGAACATTGCCTAGTCATATGCCTTAATACGTATAAATAATATTTATCCTTTTGTGTGAAAATTGGTCTAGTTTAGACCACTTAGGTTGCAAGCAACCATGACTTAAATAAATTCATTGGTCCTTATTGACCTTTAAAAATTTGTTGGGCCACTATTCAGAAGCTTAGTCTGATACTGCCAAAATCTAAAAGCTTGGGATGGTCCAAGCTATGCCAGTACCCAGGTACTAAGCGTAGAGATGTTCAAAGTAAAATAGCTGGCTGTTCTAGAATAGTTGTTTCGAATCCAGAATATCGAATCCAAGCCTTATATAAATTTTGGCAGAATGACACACAGAATTGCAAGCAACAAAACAACAATAAAAGACTGTTTATTTAACTTTTAGAAGTACCCCATGCCTTCTATTTCATCTCATGCAACCCGAGGGTGATCTCCCTTTAAACGTCTAAATCCAGGGGGTGTCAGACGTCCGGTCATTACAGTTGCGTGCAAAGGTTGTGAAAACATTTGTATGTCGAAGGCCTAAGCTAGTATGGCAACTACTATTTCCCGGCTGATGCAACTTCAAATTTGTTCTTGTTTTTTATTATCACGGTAAACGCGCGGCTGAGGAGTAGCTAAAAAATGAATTAAACGTGGCTGTTGCGACTGTGAATGCCACTCGCATTAATACAAAATTTGAACAAGNATTTGTATGTCGAAGGCCTAAGCTAGTATGGCAACTACTATTTCCCGGCTGATGCAACTTCAAATTTGTTCTTGTTTTTTATTATCACGGTAAACGCGCGGCTGAGGAGTAGCTAAAAAATGAATTAAACGTGGCTGTTGCGACTGTGAATGCCACTCGCATTAATACAAAATTTGAACAAGTTGCGCACGCTCACTCCCGTTAATTGTTGAAGTTGTTATGCTCGTGTGTTGTTACTAAGTCTTGTTACATTGAACGCATGGCTGAGAATTAGCAAATGGCGTTGTATCGGCGGGGTTGTATCGGGGGCAAATTTGGATTCGAATCTGTCCGGATTCGATATTCTACTTTGAACATCCCTAACAAAGTGTGAAGCAGTAACCATAACCATGTTTAATACTCAGCCAAGCATTAAAACTAATGCTGGGTGCTGTACATTGTACAATAACAAGCAAAAATTTAAACAAAGGCTAGGTGACAATGCAAAAATTATCAAATACTTTCTTCCTATAGGGGTTCTGTATCACCAATGTACCTTTTCACATCAAAATTGAAAACAGTTTGTTTTTTTTAACCCAAAAATCGTCCTAAGTTACTAGCTATTTAATCATTACAGCACAGTGTTGACATGAGGTAGTGGTTGCTCAGCCAAACAGAACACTTACAGGCACATCCCTGAGAAAAACAGTATCTTTTGACTTGCTGGTGATCTAGCTGCCACAAGAGTTTGTCTAGCTACCACAAGGTTAAGATAATTTATAATTTTACCATTGGTATTGGTAAACAATGTCAGAAGCTGTATGAACTTAAAGGCTTGCCAAGAACCACATGTTATGTGTGAAAGTAAAACCATTTTGCAAACATCTTTCATGTTTTACCCATTCAACTGATTGCTTCCTCCAAGATACCTTGCCTGTTATTCTGACCTCGCCTTAAACAAATTTGTTTTCCCGGAACGCAGTGTGTACTTTTTCTTTTCAACGTCATCATGTGGAAGATTAGACTTGTATTTTGCTGTAGTGCGTGACATATGCTTAAGGTCGGAACATGTATTAAGTGCTGTGTGTCACATGTTTGATCATGCTAGTGCTGTTAACAACAGTGAAGTACCAGGCGGGTTGCGCATTCTCTGCGCACATTTTTAAAAGTTGCTGTTTGTGTATTGGTTACTGTTTTCAACAGCATGGGTGATCAGTCAGCCATTGAGACCATTTCTGTCACACTTTCAAGGTAAGATTGTTTGTGAAATGTCAAATTACTGAGTATTTTACTCATTGAAACAGGTGCACACATTGCAGTGGACTTGGTGTGTATATTAGTTTTTGAAATGTACTGTTGAATACAACAGCATGTGTAAACATAAAATGTATAAGAGGTATAATTTACTTTCCACTTACGCTTAGTTCACCCTATAAATTTGATCTAAACCATCCTCTTTTATTGTTGCCTTCTGACTTTACTAATAATCAGGTTTGTCTAAAATAAGTTGTAATGGAAGTTTTTGTACATTTTGATTTTGTACAAAATGAAGAAAAAACATTTGTACATTATTTATTGTTAAGTGGCATTTGCAAAAGTGTTATCAAGTAATCTACTTACTGTGTTGTTTTGCAAGACTTTTGATAACTTCCAAAAGACTTTTTGGTTGTCTGGCAAAACCTATGCATTCTCTCTACATTTTTTTTGTTGGGTGTTGCATACAATGACATGCCACCAGAGCGATTAACCATTTCATTCAACTGCCGGCACCGCTGATTGTTTGTTGCTCTATTAGGTCATCTTTTTTACTTGGCAGCAACCGGTGATGTCACCAACAGTTATTAATATGAGCCCATGTATATATAGAGCCAGTGCAGGATTTCCTGCTCAGAGGAAGCTATTGAGGATCAGCACAACACAGAATGTGTTGGCTACGCACATTGAGATGAAACTTAAACATCAACTCTGTGATAGTATGGTTCAGCATCATGCTCATTACTAAGTGGAGGCATGGTGTTTTTACTTTTATTGTCCAGGTGCCAGTTTGTGCAAAGGTTTGGGGCAAAAGACTTGTAACAGTAAAAGCTTAACAGTAAATGTTTCAAACTTTGTCAGCTAAATTCAGATACTTACCTTAAAATCTTGTTTGTTTGTCTGTGCTTGGTGTTTTGGCTCCAAGTTTAGCAGCTTGTAAATATGACATAGGTTCAGTATTTGAGATTTTCTACGAAATGACGCTTGGAAATATAACTGTGGTATACTTTCTGAGGCGAATGCCATTTGTGGTTGCTAACCTAATTTCCATCGACTTAGGCTTGAATACAGTTTACCCAGCCTGTGCCATTCCATTTACACCAGTAAGGATATGCAGATGCTGTGTTTAACAAAAACAGTGTTTGTATGTTGAAATGTTTTGTTAAATGCAGATGTATTGAAAGTTGACATTTTAAAAATTTTGTAGTGCAAAATTTTTAAAATGTAACAGGAATAAAAAGACAGGCCTAACATGTCAATGGCTGGGTTTTTATTATTGTATTGCCCTTTGATTTATGTCTTTCTTGGGATTACAATGTTTAAATTCATTTTTAGTGTTGATGGTAAAAATGTTTTTTTTTGTAAGAAATTAAATTGCTAATTGAAAATATTGTGTATGTTTTGTTTTTCAAATGTAAGTGTTTTAAGAGAAAACACGACCAACCAAACATGTTGGTGTACTGCAAAAATGTTTCAACAGAATTAAAATATGCTAGAAATCAATAGAGTCCATTTTTAATTACACATTATTTGAAACTGTCAGAAACAGCTGCGTTTCCCCATCCGTAAATACAATAAATTTACAGAATTCAGAGCATATAACAGAATTTGCGTGACACACATATATCTATTGTTACATCATATCCTGTTTAGGGTGTACAAATATTCAGTTTATTTCTGGTCCTGTTTAGATATTTTGGGCATCGATTAGAGTCTATCACATAGCAGTGAGCATTTTTCAAATCTTATGCAAACTCATAAAAAATCTTAACTTGTCTTAAATCAGGTGCGTTAGTAAGAACAACATCCTGTAGCATGCAACCTTACAACATTAAGGAAACTATAGTCACAACTTAGAAAGTATTCTGTTGAATGGTTGTTTTTTGCCTGAATTTAGCATCATATGCAGAGAGTAATAAGTCACAGATATGACATGAAGGCCATTTTTATTGTCAGCCTTGTCCTAGGTTTTCTACCCATTCTTACAAGTTGAGAATTAAGGACAATAGTAACACATTTGTGGACACATGAAACCGAAAGTGTTTCTTGACACTTTATGTAAGCAGCTCAGGTTGTGTTGTTATTGCAATATACAACTTAATGAAATGCTGGAGGCATTTTTTACAACTTTGCTATGTTAAGTATGTAAATTGTTCGTGATGCTCCTTGTTGGATAAGACATAGCAGTTGATTGGGACCATGATTGTAAGTTTGAGGTATAAGATGAGTGATTTGTAGGCATTGGCAAGTTATTGTGGTCATTTTGTTTAGCCTTCAACATGTTTAGGTGTTTACCTGTTTTGTTTTTCTACTCAGTGGCGCAAGCCTTACTGGGTTTTGCAATATCTTCTCAGGAAATCTGCCTGCTGTATTGCATTTATGGTTTTCCAATTTTGGAATTTTTGTTAATTAGGGGAAACCATAGGATTCGTTGGATGAAGTTAGGGGAAATCAAAGGATTCAGTGAATGAAGCCTATTTTTATGTCCAATAAAATTAAAATGTAAAAATTTCACATACATGTGTGCGTTTTGGTAAAAGAATACAGTATGTAATTCAATTGCTAATGCTTTTTGACTTGAGTCAGTTGCAGACCTGTTTGGTTCATAATCTGGCTAGAATGTAAAAAAACACAGCAAAGTGCAAACCTAAATGGCAGTCGCCAAAAATTTGCATATACCCATCTCTGGTCAAATGACAGAACCTTGGTTTGACAGGTATAATATATACATATAATTTTAGGTGCAGTAAATGTTAGTCACCCTGTTTTTCAAACCGATAAAACCAATTTCGTTTTTTGCTTTCAATACACAATATCTATTTACAGCAGGTTTGCAAAAATAATTGTTACAGTTAACTTTAGCAACCATTCTCGAAATACTTTTTGNCAGTTTCTTTTTTTGCTTTCAATACACAGTATCTATTTACAGCAGGTTTGCAAAAATAATTGTTACAGTTAACTTTAGCAACCATTCTCGAAATACTTTTTGTCTTAACTTGTAAATGTACCTCTATCAAGGATTGATGCTAAAGTTGTTAAGTAGCCACTTTCATTATATCTGAAAATGGGGGCATTATAAAAGCTAAGATGGCTATTCGTGATAAAATCCCATCTTAGTGCTTGATAATACCAGCCTCTCTCAATCTTTTTTCTTCTGACCCCTGAACAGCTAGTTGATTTAAAAACTCTCCCTTAAATAGAATAAATTTGTAATGCTTATTTATTAACCTTCCCCCCTCCACCCAATCTTTCATTTATTTCCCAAGGCCCCTTAACAATGGCAAATGCGTCAAAAACCACTGATAAAAATCAAGACAAACATGCATTGCTTTGTTTTAATGAATTATCCTTTTTTAACAAAAATGATTGTTTTTAGGAATTTAGATGCAACTTTTTACCTGGATGTTCGTTGTTTTTAAAGCCCTGAAAACTATCTGATTCTATTGCCCTTTTGTTTTATAGTCGCCTGGATTCAGAGTTCATCAACGAGTTTCCAGATGACCCAGCATTTACCAACCTTGTGCGAGCTGCTGAGTCAGCAATAGAGCATGGCGTGTACCCAGTCCGAATTGCACAGGGATCAAGCGGCAGTTACTTTGTAAAAGACTCAGAAAGGGTGAGAACTGTTTTTACACTTTTGAGTGTGATTTTATAAAAAAGGGTGTTTACCTGAAATTGCAACCTAAATGGACTTAATCTTGCCATACTATTGCTAAAAATAATAGTGTGTTATTTTGTGACTTTTAACAGAAAAACATAGGAGTTTTTAAGCCAAAAAATGAGGAACCCTATGGGCAACTTAATCCCAAGTGGACCAAATGGATGCATAAAACATGTTGTCCCTGTTGTTTCGGTCGTGACTGTCTGATTCCTAACCAGGGATATTTGTCAGAAGCAGGAGCATCACTTATTGATCGAACTCTGGACCTTAATGTTGTCCCCAAAACTCATGTAAGTCTGTGGTATATTTTGTGACACAACTTTTTGAACATGTATTTTTGAAAGTTGTTGCCATAAGCATAAAAATGATAGGAAAAAAATTATGATAAAATTGTGTTACCTTATTTGTGTGGTACCAACATTTCTGTGACGTAGCGTATTTAAAAATATGGCAAAGAAATACATGCATGAAAAAGTTTTGAAAAATTTCTTTAGGTTGTTCATTTAGTTAGCGAAACATTTAACTACAATGCAATCGACCGTGCAAAGTCCAAGACCAAGAAATATACATCTGAACATTTTCCAAAAGTAGGCAAAAAGTTCCATCGAATTGGACTGCCACCTAAGGTAAGTTGTGGATATAAATGTTTTTTATTTATCCCAACCTTACAAATATGTAATGCATTGGGTTTATAAATAGACAATAAAATACAAGATATGAATTAATGACTTTTGATGCCTCCCATGTAAAAGTAGTTCTCTAAGGACGCATAAAATGTTCTTGTTGCCAAAAAATATTTCTTAATTTCTTCAGGACAAAAATCCCCAGAAATCGTATAAATTTTGTTAAAGGTTTGTGATTGGATAAATTCTTTCATATTTATTGTTAGCTGTTTTTTTTGTGAAAAAATTCAGGTCTTGCAATATGCTTTTCTTGTGAAAGTTTACTGATCATGAGCTACCAGTTCTTTACTCAAAGACTAAAATAAACTTGCCTGAAGGAAATGAGGTATTTCAGTAAAGGCTGGATGTTCCTGTTAGCCAATTAGTTTCACAACTCATTGTAAGGGAAGCCACCACAAGAGTAAATGTTTGTGATATATCGCTAGGGGGACTTAAATATTTGCTTAAAGAACTTTGTTTAACACTTTCCATTGCACTTTGGTGTTAAATTTAGGGGACATTGTTTAAAACTTTTTTTGCACTTTGCTACTAACTATTTGCATGTTAAACCATTGTTTTGCTTAAACATCTAAGTTGTTTGACATTTAAATTAGGAAAAAACTTACCTAATGCAACATTCCCTTATGCAGTCCAAACATTTTCTTCATATTCTTAAGTTATTTGTGCAGCAAAGGTCATGAGCCACCAACAACCAATTAAATACAACAAATTTCCTTTGGCCCACTGTGCAAATTGAGATAACAAAAAAACACAGAGTCCTTTGTGATGATAACATTTAGGTTTTCTTTAAATTTTAAAAATATTGGATCTGTCAGGTGGGTTCGATGCAGACTTTCGTGGAAGGTTACCGCGATGCAGAATTCTGGTTGAGAAAATTTGAGTCTGATCCACTGAAGGATGACACTAAAAATGATTATCATTTCCAGTTTGAAAAACTTGTAGTTTTGGATTACATCATAAGAAACACAGGTAGGTCACAAAAAATTTCATTGTTGTACACTGCTGGCCCTTTTGTACGCCCTTTTTAGTTTTCTCTAGTTCTCAATTGCAGTTTTCTAAAAAATTCAAAATTTTTAATTGCTAAGGCATTTCAAGTTCTACTTGTGTTTGAGGCTTTCAATGTTAATCTGTCAGAAAAAAATGTTTGAACATGGGGTCAGCAAAAGTTTGGTTTCAATTTGTCAAACACATCGTGCCAGTTTAAAAAGCTAGATCCTACAGTCATTGACAGTTTTGCTCAAGAGCTGTACATTACTTGGATTTGCTAGAGAATAGACTGGGCCTTCTGCAGCAGAATGACGTAACTGGTTTCTATGATAAACGAGTTTCGATTTCCTGTCCTAGACGTATTGTTTTGTGGCGCGTTGGCAGAAATTTGTTTTTAGTTGATTTGTTTCCACGAACTGCAACCAACTTTGCCACATAACCAGTTTATATCATCAAAATGTGTTATAATAGCAAATACTTTCGTTCCAATTTCCGACTGCAAAAAATAAGTGGGCAGTACACATTGGTTAACTGGTAGTGAATCTTGTTTATCCGAATGTGGCAAATGGGTTAAAATGCTATAAAATGTTCCGCAAATTGCGCTTAAAATTTTTTTCGTGACAGGTTGTAAAAAGAAAGTTTACGCAAATACATATTTCATGAAAAAACATACATTCTCGGCTGAAGAGTTTTTTTGCAACCAAACGCCAATCCATAACTGTCCTTCAAAACAGCTTGATTTGATTTCAGACCGTGGAAACGACAACTGGTTGATCAAGTACGAGAAGCCGGATATCGATGACGAAGCTGATGAAGCGACACAAAGCGAGTGGTCTGTCATCAAACAAGCCAGTGTCAAGATTGCTGCCATCGACAACGGCCTCGCTTTTCCCTTCAAACATCCTGATTCGTGGCGAGCGTGTAAGTATAGAGTTCACAGTTTAATCCTTGTGGTGTCGGAAAGCAGTGTCCACCCAACGATCCGGTGGATTGGACTGGTTGGAAGAATATAAAGATTAGCGTACATTAGTAGTTTTTTGCCTTTGAAGTGAGACTGTACTAAACAAAGGAAATTCACAAATGATTATATTTGGTTCAGGAATCACTAATCAGTTTGATGTTATTCAGGATAAGATGTAACTTACTAAGTTGTCGAGCGCCACTCCACAAAAAACTGTTGAGTATCACGATCACACCACGTGTATCACGATCACATAT
>QXVZ01020873.1:0-15843 GCA_008931825.1 Phallusia fumigata | reverse complement strand
TTGTGCATTGTAAGATTCTGTTATGTATACCTAATTTTTTTATTCCTTTTATGGCTTTTCACGTATTTCTTTGAGGTTTCTAAAGCCAACTGTTGTTATTTGTTTTCAAGTATCTTTTCAGACGATTTCTCAGTAATTTCAACCGTGACCCGATCGGTTTGTGTAAAAATGCATTGTGTTCTTTGTATCCAAACAGGTGGTTTTAACCCACGCTGTTGACCAGAGAACTTACACTCTAATTGCCTAATTTTGCATTTAATTTTTTCAATTTTCTGAAGCCGGCGACTTCAATTTGGGTCAAGCCAGCAGGTCCACTGGGTTGGAGCAATGACGCTTAAATTTCTTGCTCAGGGAAACACAGATGACCGAACTGGGATTAGAACCCACAACCTTGCGAGCACAAGGCATTCGCGCAAACCACTCGGCCATCTTGGCGGTAAAAATATGTTAACTTATTTATTATAAAATAATCTCATTCACCCTTAACTTTGCACAACCTGGTTGGAATTCAGCGGAAAATATCCGCCCCAACCGTTGTCTGTTGCCGAACAATGCGACACCCCATACCCGCCGTCTCAGCACGGACACGAAAATGCTTTTCTCCTTTGCAAAGGTTAATGTAGGGCGAGTTTTGGTTCTGCTAGCAGCTTTCCGTCGCTAGTTGTAGCTTAAAACCTTTTGTGCTGTCTTGATTTGTAGCAAATGCTGTAGTTTGCTGCTATGTGCAGCAAAATTTTGGTTTTGCTGTATTTTATAACACTATTATGCAGTGAAACGCCGTCTGATATTACATCGCACTCCTAACCTGCAAACAACTTGGTATATTTGAATGTGGTCATCACCTCCAGTGCATGGACACATTTCTCTTTAGCATAGTTATGAATCAAGTCATTTCTGTTTTCTGGTGCTTTATGTATAATTTCAGTCGGTACTTTTTATTGCAGAAAGTTATGACGAGCTTATGTTTTACGAATTATACTATTGCACTATAATGGAAGTGGTTAAAATGTATTTATTTTGCGCCTTCCGGGTTTTACGCAGAGTGTACTTGCGACGTTGTATCCAGGTGTTCTGTTCACATTCCGTATTTATATTGTCAGCCTGTGTTTGGTTGCTAAAGTTGGGTTTTTGTACATACCAGGGGAAAATATTTGATGCTGTATTTTATAACATTTCTGTGCAATGATACGCCCATTTTAGTAAAACTAGTTTTATGTAGACGTATATTTTTAAGTAAGCTGATATTGCAAGGTCATTTGCAAATATATGAAGACAGTGTTGGGATAAAATCAAGCGAAAGCATTATGTACGTTTTTATGTTCATGGTGTTGTTCAGGGCTCCAAGAACAAACTTTCTCTAGTCCGACTCACGGCTGTTTGGCGGCCTTATGAAACAGCGCTGGTTAGCAAGCGCGTCAATGGCGGTAATCGCACACAAGCGTCTCGCTTGACTTAAAGGATCATACTACACCTCGTTTCAAGTAAAGACTGTCGTTGAAGCGGAACATGATAGGCTGCGCGTTGTTCAGGTGTTGTAGAAATGCCTCGACTTGTTTACAGCCATTGACGGCAAAGATAATGCCAATGTATCGCCTCCAGAAACTTAATGGGAAAGTTAAGACAGCTTTGCAACATAACGCTGTAATTATAATCGGTCAGTATCTGGCACTGAAAGAATTTTAAGCTGGTCTTTATTGTGAATGAATTGTTTTGGCTAATACCTACATATCTTTCTGTTTATTTAGGCTTTAACTTTTGGTCTCAACAGTGACAGTCCTGACACTACTGGAAAACAAAAAGCAATAGATAAAAACTGAATGTTGATTACGTACGGTTTTCGTTGGCACGTTTGCGCGCCCAAGATTCAGCGCGTAGCTTGGTCGTACGTTTTCAATAAAGCTGTGCGGAAAAAACTTATTTTCGGAAAATTTAAAAATCGCAATGAAAAGTCCACACGCTAATGCAGTGCTCGTAAACTGGGCAAACAGAGTAAGCTTTGCTCATTGTTATGTAAGCAGTAGGTAACTTTCTATATAGCGCTTCATACCTGGAAACACTTGATGACGAGTAAAACATATGGTTGGTGGCAATTGCGAACAAACGGTTTTAAGAAACCAGGCGCAAACTTAATGGTTACGAGATACTTTGTGGGACATTAAAATATCTTCATGACTGTTAGACACATATTCGGATTTATAAATACAAGTATATAAATACAAGGAGGTACAAGGTTTTGTTGCCAATGGATGCATCGTCCATTGAGTTGTTTAAAATTTCCTGGAAAACCTACTTGGATATTAAACTACTTATTAGCGTTGTTTGAATTTTCGCACATTTAACTGGCACCTTCATTGCTGGTAGAACAAACTATAGAACTGGTGGAATACCGTAGAAAGTGATACGACCTTGCACTTACTCTGAAAATTAACAAGTGTTTTCAAACGGATTATAAAAGTTTGAGTTAATTATGGAACATATATTTCCAATACCTAAAACTACTAACAATGTTTCTTATTTTTGGTTCAATAAAGGTGTATGATTATCAGAATACAACAGGGCAGCTTTTATTTCGATACCGTCTAAATTCAACTTTCACCATGTCTGAATTTGGGACAATGTTAAGTGCCGTGGTCGACCTGAAACGAAATGTCGCTGATCATGGGTTGGTAAGTATAGTCCATGATTTCATGTAGACCATGATTTGAAAAACAATCACGAGTTAAATTACTTTTAGTTAACAAGCTCAAAGAAAATGTTCCAAATGGCAGGAGAATGTCAAGTTTTCATTCCAGAAAATGCAGTGGAAGGAAAAGTTCCAATAAAGATAATTCAGCTGGATGAATATGGATATGACGAAGTAAGTTAAAATAAGGCACGAGACCAAATGCTCCTTGTGCGAAGAAATACGTTTGCTAGTTTGTGAACATATCTTAACAAATTTGCCTTCAAAAGATTTTTACTTAAATCTAATGCTGTAAATGTGTTTTACAAAACGTAATACAACAAATGCAACAAAGATACATTATTAAAGAAAAGAAAAGCTTGAGCGATCTGTTTACCCGTGGTATAGTTTTACAGGATGTTTGTTATTAAATTTCAGATATCTCCTTATGATGGCAACGAACCGTTTATTCGAAGATTGGCTCCTGTTTTGAAATTCAAACCAGAAAACATTCAATGTCTTCAACCAATTGAGATAAAACTACCAACATGTTTTCGAAACACTGGCAACTCACCTANCTGTTTTGAAATTCAAACCAGAAAACATTCAATGTCTTCAACAAATTGAGATAAAACTACCAACATGTTTTCGAAACACTGGCAACTCACCTATTGACGTTTTGGTATGTTTTTTTGGGTTAAATATTGGTGAAAAGAAATTTCTTACACCTATTCAAATGCATCTTTCAGAAATGTATGTTTTTTGTTAAGGTTCGCCAAAAATCAAAGAAATCATGGAAAGTTATAGAGCAAGTGAAAATGGATGGCACAACCAATCATTTTGTTTTCAATGCATCTACATTGAATCCGTAAACATTCTGTGTAATTTAGTAAATAAACCAAATGAAAAGTATTACATTTATTTTAGAGTCGACGTAGTAATCAATGATGAAAATCTTTTTCATGGTCTTGGAAGAGAGAAATATTTGAACGTCACATTGAATCATGAGAACAACCAGAGAACACTCGAAGTTTTGGTGACAGTTACAGACAATGTTAGCTCTATGGTGAAGCCTACTTCTGGGAAAGTTGTTTGTGCACACAAATTTGTTTCAAGGTAATTTTTGGATCTTTTTTCCTTTGCTGTCGGTTAATTGATGAATTTTCCTGTAAAACTTTTGCAGCTGATAGGTGTATTAATAGTAGTGGTGTCATGATACCAGGTGGTTATAGTTCAAATGAAATCAAAGCTGAAATAAGTTCTTGCAGTCGGTAGATCGCTGTGTATGGCCCAATAGACCAAGAGTTTACCTGACTGGTCCTGTAAATTGGAATAATTGTCAAATAATGTAGAAATGAGAGAAAGTTTGACAGTTAGAAAAAATGACAGAACTGTAGATTTTTTAAATTGTTTAAATTACAAATTGATAAAATTTTGACAGATTGTACATGGGATTGTTTATATTGTTTGAAATATTATAAATTGATTAAGTTTTGACAGATTCTACATTGGGTTATGGATTGTTTCGTTGATTATTAACCACAATCACTATTTGTAATTTATTTCTAGTGGACAAAATTAAATAAGAGCATTTTCTCCAGTGTTACATATTTACGTTGCTCAGCGTTCTAGTATTTCTAAACAACTTTTTTTGACATGTCTTTACACACCAAAACACTGTGCGGGACCATACGTTTTTTTCCCGCAGAAACACTCATGAAAAAAGATAATTCAAAATAGCACTGTGAGACATGTCCCCACTCAATGGGTTGTGTGGTATGAAAAAGCCCCTTTTCGGTGTATTGTGTATTTTGGTAAAAAATCATCTTCCTAATTACGATTGGTGTCTGTTCATTGACAGAGGCAGACAAAAGGATGTTGTCTTATCGATTGAAGGGCCGAATTCTGTTGCCATTGACCATGAAGAATTCGTCTTGATTGACCTATGGGGAAAAACAAGAGTTGAAAAAACATTCAACATGAAGGTAGAAGAAGATGCTGCGACTGACTACGAGTTTCAGATTTCCGCTAAATCGACTGTGGGTGAAGAAATTTTACTGACAAAATCCGTCATTGAGGAACAAAATATACGAGGTAAATAAAAAAAATCGCCTGGTTTTTACCACATTAAATAATTTTGCGAAAAACACATAAGGTTTAAGCATTTGTCCAAAGTTAAGGAAGGAACGGTAGCAGCGTATACTTAAACCTTCTGTTAAAGCATTATTTCCCCCTTTCGACAAAACCTAAGCAGGTCCATTGAGGGGCAATCTCCACCCTTTGCACCAAAGTTCGCGGAAACAACATCGTGAACGTGTACAAGCCACCGCCCTCGTAAATGTCAGCCACGTCCCTCCCGGTGTTCCCACCCCCATGTATACGATAGCGATTTCAACTGCCAGGACACGACATGGGGGCACAACTCATGCAGCAGAGTTTGAGAGGAACTCGTTAACTGTGACCGACACCACCCTCCTTTAACACCCGAAGGAGTCCAATGACATTACGCACTCTAGCCGGAAGGCATGGAGCACCACCAGCAAAGTTACTGGCAGCTGTAGCTTCCTCATCGAAGTGTCTCATTTACTCCAACGCCATAACATCGCAACTGGTAAGAAAAAGGACGTCCAGTTCACCGAGAGTCCTCACGACTCGTGGTTAAGACAGTGTCGGCCTTACGTAGAGCCAGCGGACCAGACAACAACCATTTGGGTGACTTCACCCCCGAAAAGCTGTCCGCGGCCCTCCAACATCTAAAGCCAGAAGAAGCTCAGGGGCCTTACAATCTCTGCATCGAGTATATGCCGGAATTCAGTCAAGTCGTGGCTAATGCCTCGCGCTTTCCTACTTGCACCACCTTAAAATCCCACAATTCGGAAGAAAATAAACCCCAAACCTAAACAAACACTTATACAAGGCAAACAATCAGATCCCAGGATCAGGTGAACAAAAGAGGAGTGGGGAAGCAAAATTTCTCCGCACCACTCAAAACTTTTGTTTTTTGCAACGCAAACAAAATTTTACAACAACATCACTTTAAGCATGATTAATTAGGGGCAAAGTAAAATATATTCTGCTTCGTAACTAAGTTACATTTTGCAGACGAAACTCTCCGGCGAGCAGCATTGGATATTATTCATGAAAATCGGGTAAGCGTGCTGTTTTTTTTTAATTCATGAGACTCTAATCTTGGCCACAGCTATAATTGTAGAACATAAAAAATTGCGTTATTCGGGGAGTTCCTCATTTCCACATTATTTTTGTTTTGTCACTTGTTGCTTGAACTGACCTAGGGAAATGAAGTAAGTAACATGTTACAGTAGGCCTATAGTTGTATAGGAAATGTTTTGGTTTAATTGTCAACATTTATTCCGAGTCTTGTCGTTGATTTTAAGACAAAAAATGGCAACATCTATTCCATAGCTTTTTCGCCTAATTATATTTTTTGTTAAAATAGCCAACCTTGGATAAACCCGAATCGGCTTGTTCATCCGGCTACAGTTCAAGAGAGCAAAGCAGGACGATGGTGGAACGAAAGCGGGTCAACGCGATTTAATTTTACCATGTTTAAGTAAAGCTGTAAAAAACACTATTCCTATTCTAACATCTGCCAACGCTTTTGAAACAGGAATACGATTTTTTCGACATGGAAATATCGACTTTGGATGAAGAAATTTTACCTACAAACTTCGTCGTGACGAAGCCAATTCGACATGGTAAATATTCATATAATAATTAAACCAACAATTTAATGTAACAGCAATGCATTCAACGAAAAAGTCGCAAAGTTTAATACCTACGTCCCTTATGGTGTTTGGGAGTTAGTCGTTTAGGTTTGGCAGCGGTCAGGACGCACACGCTCTCTGCATGTGTTCATAATTTTGACGCAGCTTGGAATCCTTTAAATTTTCTGATCGATATGACGTCATTTACCCTTTACATACAATTTGTTTGTATTTACCACCAAAAATTACGATAAAAACATTTTGCAGACAACATTTTTTTGCGGAGTTGGCGAAGAGTGCGTCAAATTCGGGTAAGCGACTGTTTCTTAAACTTATATTATGAAGAGTCATTCTTGCCACAGACATAATAAGTTTATAACAGTGTAAAAGTTATGATTTGTTCGACGCAAGTAATTTACTTTGCTCAAGCCACAGGTCCAATTATATTTTACATCTACAGAAGAGCTTACGAGCTTCAGTCAAAAAGACTCACCAACCTGCAAATGAGCCCGACGTGAAGGTATCTGTATTTTAGCTACTCAACAAAAACGAAAGATTCTAAAATTTTCCAATTCCACTTTGTCACAACATGTTACAGTGTATTAGTATAGACAGTTTTTTAATTGTCAAGAAAAGTTTTAGTCTAAGATAAGTCTTGTCGTTAAAAAAAATGTAACATCTTAATTGTCCAATGGTTTCTTGCCTAATTCGAATGTCTGTTGGAATAGCCGAAATTATCGGAATCAGCTCACTTTTCCGGCCATGATTCGTCAAAGCCATCCCAAACTGATGTTGCTTCCAGTTCAAGTGAAGCCCCTTCGACTTTATTGCCTGCGTCTGAAAGAAAAAGTTCCGACGCCACCCAGTTAAACAGATTAAAAGGAGAACCTAAACAGGTTTGTCGAATTTGTTTAACGTTATCTGTTTAAATTAAAACTGTAAACTCACCAAATCCAACTTATGTCAACACTTTTCAAACAGGAATACGATTTCATCGAAACGACCTCCCAAACTGTTGGTACAAATGGAGGAAGGTTAACAGTTGGTGGTTGTCTGGTAAAGATTCCTGAAGGTGCTTGTGATAAAGACGTGGAAATTTCAATCACTTTATACTATGGATATGGAAGCTTGACGGTAAAAAAAATGTCTGTTTTAGAAGATAACTGTAAAACAACTTCATATTTAACAAAGTGCATGGTGGTCGTTGTAACCTAATATAAAACTTTTTTGCTTAAGTTTCACCTTAATTCGTTGTGTTAATTTATATTTAAAAGATGCCAACCGCTGACACAGGAAATAATTTCGTCAGGCGACTCACTCCAATGTTAAAATGTGAACCAGAAGGCTTCGAATTTAAAAAGCCCATAGAAATCACGCTACCAACCTGTTATCGAAATGCTGAAGAATCTCCTGTTTCTGTCACAGTAAGTTGATCGCTTTATACAACTGAGGCCGAAGCAGTGATTAACTGAAGAGCAGCTTCCAATGCAATGTCACACTTGTTTGGTAAACGTTTTGGCAACTCTTGACATTTTACATATAGTTCTGTAAAAATAACACACAAGCTAATTGTACAAAAATAAGTTAAAGCCGCTACATATCCTAATAAAATTTGACTGATTTCTAGTCAGAAGAACTGTTTCAGCAATATGTTTCGCCTAATTTTAATCTGTTCGGAACAGATACGCCACAAAGCAAAAGATTCTGGTTGGGAAGTTCTGACAGAATGTTTGATGAACCAAAATACGCGATCCTTTTCCTTCGAAATCAGACATTTTAGTTTGTATGTAATTACACTGTGAAATAGTAAGCACAGATATTTGTGTTACTCATAAGACCAACGTTTTTGTATTCAGGTTCGACGTGATCTGCACTGTTGGGAAGTTTATTGGTTTGATGAAAGAGACAGCAATTATTTTGGCCGTTCCTCTTTATGAGGAGGAAATCGTCTCACAAATCCTCGCAGAAGTGTTGATTTGTGACAACGTTGAGTCAACAAAAGATGTGAAACCTCTAAATTCAATTTTGGAGATGGTTATTTTGCTCAGGTATGTTGTTAAGGCTAAACCGTGCATTACAAATATGTTTTGTAGACAATCGTTTCTTAACATGGAATAAATTTCTTTACTGTATGTGGTTAATTTTTGCCAAGGGAAAAATATAAAAAATGTCACAGTTAAACAATTTGTTGCAGTAATTTAAGTGTTGAACCTGAAGTAGTCATCATATCGTCAGTCAAGTTATACTTTTCGTTTCGTTGTGATAAACGTTAGTGTCCGTTTTATATTTTGTGGCTATATCAAGTGGTCTAAACTGGTATGTTGGTCGAAAAAAGTGAGAGGGGAGTTATGATGTAATAAAAATTGTAATAAATTTTTCCTTTTTCCGGGGTAAACTTTTTGCAGAAACAAAAAGCATGAAATCTTGATCAAAGTCAGTGCTGACAACACAGAGGTAGAGCCTCCTGAACAACCTGCTGTTCTCGAAAGAATCAGAGATTCGTGGCAATTTCTCTTGACAAGGCCTGAAGGAGAAAATTGGAAACATGGGTTTAAGAAAGTCAAATTTGATGTCAACTTTACAAATCCTAATGAAAGCGATATCACCAAGCAAATCTTCGTGGAGAAACGCCATCTCAGTAAGTCGCCGATGTTTACCTGTTAATCCTAGTTATAAAAGTTAAAGTGGAAGAAGAATTTGTTTTCCAGATTAAAATGTAAACTTTTCTCGATGTAACATACTGACATTTTTCTTTAGCTCCAGCAGCTCCTCCTCCTCCGACGCATGTTACAAACATAGAGACACAAGATGTCAATTATCGTTTGTAGAAGCTGAAACGATTCTTTACTTCAGGTGACCAGGAGTTTCTATTCGGGGATAAAATTGATCTGTAATTGATGATTTTCTGTGTTCCACACTTCTCCTTTCTCTGAATAGTCAAATTGACTTTATTATAATCTCTTTTGGAATGTTTTTTTTTCTGGCTTATCTTACGTATTAACCAGATCAGCCCCGGTTTAAATAACTTGCCCCGACGACCTGGTCAGACAAACTTTCGTGGATCCCAGAGTGCCTTGATCTGTCGTAGTTGTGTTTGCTCCGACATTGTACAATTTTAAAAATGCAGAATCCTTTCAACGTACAAGCGTCATGTCACGTCATATTTGTATTGCATGTCGCATCGCATTTTTAGTCATTATCACGTCATTCGTTAAAGATGCAACATTTTCACACATATTATACAGACTCTGGACTTTCCGCTTGACAATAGCGCCGATTGGAAATGTGATTATTTACACACAAAATTTTGTATGGTGTTATTTTTTGTGTAGAAACAATCCAAAGAGTTAATCGTGACCCCTTTGTGCTTTGCGGCCAATTTACCTGTTAAATGACAAAAATTTACAAAAAAAACATACTGAGATCAAATAATTTCGCTATTCGGAATTTTGACAACAATGTAACTTGTACACTTGTAGTTTTTCTGCTTTTTCTGTTTATGATTTGTGGCACATTTAGCACACGCTAGAATTGTATATAGATGTCACGTGATATATGATAATAAACACATTTACTGCACAACAGGTGGCAAATTTGAACTTGACCAATCAGAGCGCCACGTGTCGCGGGGACTTCCCCTGACGCTCCTGAAAATAAATCGCTGATTTCCTGTTAATCGTCATTCGTGCTAAAACACGTGGAATAGGTAGAAACTAAATAGACAAGTGAACTATGCTGCGACCATCACACTTGCGACTGTGAATAGTTAAGATGTAGAAGCAAACCAAAACCTATGATAATGAGAAGTTTTTTTTAAACAAAAACCTTATAGGCAATGCTTAAGGTAACGAAGCGGAGGAGTTTGACATAAAATCGATATTTATTCAAATTTGTTTTAAGTAAGTCACCGTCGCAAATATAATTAGCAAGGCTAGTGCGTGTTAATGACCAGAGTAGTTTGAGCCACTATGCGCATTAGCTAATAACCAGGAGTTTACTTGCATACACGTAGTTTACTTGCATACACGGAGTTTACTTGCATACACGTATCGGCGCCCTCTTCCGAGCTGAACTATGCACATAACTTTGATTGGAATCGGGACACAGAGAAGTGGTTCCAGGACCGAAAGGAATTGGCGGCACATTTTACGTCTCTCTAGTAAAGTTTCAACCTGTTGGCGGTCCTAAGTTTTTTATACATATCGATTCGCCACATATATCGCCCAATCAAGTACTGAACGTGTTGCAACAGTCAATAGGAGCAACCACTTCCGTGGCAGTACGCCGATATTGGAACATATTCCCGTGGTTAATCAACCCCTATCTAAGAAGCTGAAAGTCACAAATACCGTGTTGTATTGATTCGGATTGTGTTAATTGAATCGTGGCCCTTTTAATTTGCTCCATTTGTGGTCTGGAACACTCTATTGTGGCAATCAGATGCATACAAATAAATTCATCTTGTTATTTACTTTATTGAATTTCTGTTGGTGCCGTGTTCGTGGCAAATCGTATTTTTAGTAAGTCGCCATGTGCTTATTTTGAAACCTAAGTTTCTCTTTTTTATACCGTTTACAAATTTACGTCCAAATCTAAACCACAGTGCAGTACCTGTAGTTTTGTGTTAAGACGTTGTTAAAGGGTTCTGGGCTTTACGGAATTGGGAAGACGGTCTAGGGTATAAGATCAGGTTGGCCGGGGTAATTGGGTTCGTTTAGCAAAGTATAAGCACGAAATTTTACGCCGAATTCCGTAATCTCATAACAATATGACTTCATGAGTCTTCTGAAATTTTTGGCAGTTGATTTTTAGTACATTAGCTGAACCTACAAAAAACATTCCTTGCTAAACTTCTAAAAAAACACCCAGAGCTGACTTTATCAGCCCATATTGCCCCTCCTGTGTTTCCTCTGCATAAAACTTCAACATATTGAAACAGCCAACTGTAGCATTGTACTGCTCACATTGGATTAAATACATTAAACAGTCAAATTTTGCGCGTTTCTAAAAACCATCCAAAGTCAGTTGTTTATGGCGAGTCACTCCTTTCAGCGTCGGGGAATCCTCCACGCAAAACTACAACTAGCTCCTGAATATGACGTCACTGTACCAGAACAGTGACGCTGTTCGTTTACTCCAAAAAGATGCGGTGCTGATAATGTAGCTAAACAAATCAGCAGTGCGTCCATGAAGGACAGCCACGTGGCCGACGCACTGCTGGGGCTTTTCGCGCCAACCGACTCTATGACACCGTCTAGCGGTGGGGTTTGTATCGGAATTGAGCCGTGGGAGTTATGCCGTTCCGTCGCCCCAATGTCATCTCTGAACCTACTTAAATTAATGCAGGTGAAAAATTATAGGTGCCGGTACTACGTCACCAGTGCGTTCTATCACGTCACTTTTAACGCAAAAAGGTTTTTGTTTTACCTTCGTTGCCAGAAAACACACTTTTAAATTTATAAAATTTCTTTTAACAAAATGTTATTTATTGCGCCTACGTCACAGACACGGCACCCCACCGTCCCAAGTAAACGTGTGGACAAAGCTGACCAGGTCGCTCGCTGGTCAAGTGAAGCAAGCGTCGGTTAACGGACAATCTATTTCATCGCTAATTGTGTGCAGAGGTCGAGATTATCTTTCCGTAAACTGGAAACAAAAATTAAAGGTCAGTGTTCAGTAGAGTGTTTGTTCTTTAAAGGTAGGGGTGCACCAACCAAAACAATGAACTGTTTTAGACTATCATAGAACGATTAAATGAAATTCCCCTTACGTTGAGGGAAGCCTGGTTTATGGATGGGGATGTTCACGAGCCAATATAGTAAGGTATAATTTCCTATATGCTTTATGCATCTACATTGTTACGTAACATAACACTAACTTAGCGCTTGTGACGTCATTTAAAAGAGACCTAAAACAACCGCGACGTCATATAGCTATTTCGTAATTAATTGATGTTGTATGGCTGGACTGGAATTTTGCAGGTGGTAAACTCTTAGGATTAGGGTTTACAAATGTGATTAAATCTAACAGACTTGCTATGCAAATATCAAAAGGATGTATTTTATACCTTACCTTAACCTGAACTAGACAATGACGTCGATGTACTCACCAGTTAATTAAAAAATCTAACAGCACGACTTAAAAAACCCATCGGTCCATAGCTCGGCCAGGCCATACGTTGGTTAACTAACTTTTTATATTTAACAAATACCCCCGTCCGCTGTTTATATTAAATTTTGCTTGATCTGTTTTACAGAGTTGCGCAAAGTTCGTGACATTGAATCTCTTGAAATCACGGTAAGCGATGTTGTATTTAAAAGGTTTGGCAATTTTGGCAATATATACAACGACGAAACGAACCCTTTACATTCAACTGTTTGCTCAATGACGTTTTATTATGGCATGTCTGCGCTGGTTCGTCTTTACGACGCAACGGGCAGACACGAGAAAATTTATTAGAAAATTTAAAAAACGGGAAGCAGTTGTGATTCTGTTTGCTGCTTGATTGTGTTTTTCACCTTAAAACAAGTTGATAACAAGAAGAAATTGTTTAATATATTCCAGACTAGGGTTTTTGGGGTCCATGGTCCCCTGAGGCTTTGCAAACCTTTTTTCACAGAACTCACACTTCTTACAAAATTCGGCGGCACATTTTAACCTGCGTTTTGGGCATGGCTCTATGGATCCATCAACCTATCGAGGTGGTCCACAAGATTTTCCAATATTCTAATACTTTATTTTTACGTGGTAAAGCTCTAACATGAGTACTGCTCTAACATGACATCTAGCGGAACTCAGTATTGCCGTGAAGTGCTGGAAAAATCGATACTAATGCATGAGAGCGGGGCTTACCTTCACTGGTACGAAAGATACGGGACTGATAAAGAAGCGAAGTCGGGTGCATTTGACGTCACGCAATAAATATGCAATAAACAGTTAATAAGCAGTTACTTGCGCCAATGTCTAAAGTCTATCTTCTTATTTTGCATATACATGTATGTGTTTTCGGCGGTTTTGAATGGTATTAGACATAAGAGGCAGTCAAATCAACACCCACTTTGCTACCGACTTTATTTTGTTGAACAGAATCGTTGATATACCTGTAGGCTTTTTACCAAGGGCTGTATGTTTGTAAATTTCGGATTTTTAACAACACTTTCGAAAATCATGCCTTGTCGTAAAATATCCTACTGCATGATTTCTGCGTGAACCTAATCCAAATCTCAAAAGTTGTTTTTCAGTTTTTGTAATCAAACAACTTTGTAATCAAGCACGTTTATACTTATGGGTGTCTAGGTGTAAATTTCGGATGTAACTTGTTGAATCCCACGTTCATGTTTTTCTTGTCTTACATTTTCGAACTAAATTATATCTGTGTGAACATAATCTAATTTGTGTTATTCCACTCACCGCTCAATTACAATGCAGCGCCACGCTGAATTCTCATGCTTGTTTGACGTCATTGTGCTTTGCTTGCTGTGTTGTGATTGGCTGTTTTGCTTAGTGTAATCCAGATACATGAGAACCGTAGCCCAGCTGTAGCTAAGTAGTGATAGCTTTACATAGCGTGTTGTATTCTTTTGTCAAGATAACTAATGTTTCTCTAAAATTCTTAATCAAACTGTAAATACATTGCTTTTTTTGACTCGATATCTATTTGAATGAGAAAATCAACGACAATCTAAAGTGCACAACTGTGTGAGGATTCCATCCTGGTAAGCTAAGGAGCTTCGTGGTCTTAAGGAGAACAGTTTATTGAAGCATTTTGGTCCATCGATTGGTTTGTTTAACTCTAATCCCTTATGGTAATAAACCTCGTTAGTCCCCTAAAATTGGTCAAATTTATGAATAAATGTCTGAATCTGATGAATTAAGAACATCGCATACTGGTGCATCGATTGCCGTGTTTAACACTATAGCCCCGACATGGGGCCTGCTAGCCTCATAAAACTTTTTCTTGGTGGTATTTGTAGCACAAAGTGACCGTGGTAGACCGCTATATGCTTATTCTGAACCTTCAATGTTGTTTAACACATTTCCCTGCCAACCTAAACCAATGTACAGCACACAACAGCAGCTCTACTTTTGGTTTCTGTGGTGAGCTTTTCTTGTAGGGTTCTGAGAATTTACGAAATTAAGGAGACATTCTCAAGTGTAAGTTCAGGTCGGTGAGGGTTACTTGATTTAAAAAGAATAATATCGCCGCCTAAAACTGTCAGGCCAAATTCCGAGGCTTTTCAAATTATTCCATAACAAAGTGACTACATCACATGAAAACTATGCTGTTTGAGAAGCCTTTTTCAACATCCATTGCTCAATCGCTTAAAACAGGTATTTTAGACTTTTTGATCTGCGACTCCTTTTGAAGTCTAACATTTTGCTGCGACAAAAATCAAAACAAATGATTGCTTGACGAAGCATGTGTTTAGTTTCACCGCTAAGTGGTGCTAAAGGCAAAAATATTCAGGCTAGGGTAACCTTCACAGGTAATTAAACGTTTATCCCTGCTAACATAATTACTCCGGTTTCAAAGGCTTTGAGCTGTGATCATTGTAATCGCAGCATCGCTTTTTTCTCTAAGACCACTTTGGCTTCATAAAACGTGATCATGTTCAAAAGACAATAGACTAAAATTGCAAAACAGTTCGCAACGTTCTGTGCAAATGGACTTGAAACGATAAAATATTGAAACCAGATATAAAGACCATAAGTTAGCGAAGCTGCGTTTTCGTCAGTAATGTTTGCAGATGCCTTTTTCATGTGTTTCCAATCGCGAAAAATTTGGTTTTAATATATTTTTATTATGGCAACGTTAAAATAGCGGTAAGTCGTAAGTTAAGGATTGTATATGTATTACGATACAAACCAAATGAATTGAACCGATAACCTTTGAAGTTTTAAAAAATGTACTTTAAAAATGTAATGCACAAAAAATTGTATTTGGTGTAAATTCATAGCAGTAGTTCCGAAACTATTTTAATGCATTTTCCCTCTTGTCGATTTTTGAACTTTTCACATTTTCCACTAGACAAGAAGTGATTTAAAAGAACATTAAAATGCTTAAAACCACAGCAGGAGGCGGGCGCACCCGACGAGCTGCACCCAGCAACTCCGCCGATTGAGGCGGGCGCACCCTTCGAGCTGCCCCCAGCAACTCCGCCGATTGAGGCGGGCGCACCCTACGAGCTGCCCCCTGCAACTCCGCCGATTGAGGCGGGCGCACCCGAGGTGCCGCCCTCTGCATTCTCCGATGATGTGATATTTCGGTTGAAGGCAACTTTGCGGGAGACACACACTGCTCCATGTTCGAGATTCTAGCGGCTCGGTCGAATCTCTAGGTACCCTCCTTTGGCGGTCTGTCACTTGAGATCTACTTGCCCTACCGGCTCAAAACTTGGCACGAACAATTACGGGCGATGTTGGGTTCGTCTATTTTTGGCCCGTCGACCAGGCTCT